>JTDE01000809.1:136414-154267 GCA_014338405.1 Paragonimus skrjabini miyazakii
TTTCGGCCGCCACGTCTCGCCCGTTGGTCCGATCCGGTCGAGCGATGACTCATCCGGTCGCCCACGCCGTTCTCCATCCGCTCACCGTGGGTGTTTGAACGCACCTCCCCCCTGCGTTGGGGTATTCCGCCGTGAGCTGGAATGCTCGCACTTCCTGCCTGATAATCCCCCACAATATGTCACTCCAGATATCGTTCTCTAACCCGGCCTGTCGATCATGGAAAACAACAATGCCGTCTCAGCTGGTAGGAAACTTACCACAACTGAGGATGCAGCTTCTGTTCCTGGTTCATATTCAGCTGAATCTCGGACTTTCCTAGTTGAGTCTTCTCTAAGTTAACAAGACTGTCAAATTACTTGCGAATAAAGGAGTCTTTGCCCTTACGTGGAAGTCGAAGACACCCTGCGTTATGAACAATAAGCACTGCTTTGGTGCCACACACGAATGGAACCGATCTTTCTTTTCATGAACTGCTGATAGTGACACTAAAAAAAGCTCAAAAACAAAAGTTACGTACAAAGCTGTTGCATGTAGTTTACAGACAGACAAGGTTAAGATATCGATAAATAGCGGAATTCTTTCGAAACGCACTCACCATAGACTGAGTAACCTAAAAGTGCCACCTATTAATGCTCGTAAAGCCTTGCACATAAATGTGAGGATGAGATTCGACTCGATCCCAAAGGAAATTAACTAAATGTGGTATAAAGATTTCAAAATGTGAATGACAAACCTTCTAACATCTACCACACTCGGAATGCCTAGTTTTTGTCGAGTATGAATGTGATAACCACGAAGGTGCATTCTTCAGTCCCATCAATCGATTCATTTGATGGCGCTCACTGATCTGCAACTAGATAACAACCGTAGTTGATGGTAGTTTTTACACCAAGACAGAATTTCAGGAGGAAACATTGAACCAGAGTTTTCCGCAGGTCATAGCTCATTAAGTGTGGGTGTTCTTCCCATGAAAAGGATTAGAATTGCTACTCACGTACTTATGAGGCAACCTTATCAACTACGGCGACAATGATCCCACATTAGAAGCAACCGGATATGTAAATGTTTAACCGCATTCGTCCGCGATTTACGTCTACTTGTCTCAACAGCACAGAGTTGAGACACACCGATCGCAATAGTAATGGCAAAGCAATGTGAAATTACCATGACATAAATCGGTCGATATCGCGAACGGTGAATTTTAGAACACGATAAAATAACCCATATGAACAGTATAACACGTGGAGATCGATTTATTTTTCATACGTAGTCACAAATGAACGGGTACAGCTTGTATCGAACGTGGAAAAAAGCTTCCGTGAGGCCTTTAGTAATAGCTGAGGTCGGTAAAAAAACTAGCTTAATATTCTTGGTTAACGCCAGTTGTGTGGTTGTCATTCGTTACTGAATGATCTGACTGTGCTTTAATTGACGTTGGGTAGAGCTAAGCAAGGCAATTAGATAATCTAGCTTTGTGTTCGATGTGTCTATCATTACAAGTACTGCAGTAAAATAAAGAATTCAGGTTGATTACACAGTGAGTGAAGGACGCGAGCGGCAAATGTAGTCTATTGAACGAACCGAAATGAGTTACAGACGTTTAAAAAAAATAAACAGGATTTTGTGTGTCATTAGCACAGGAAGGAAAAATGCACCGCTGCTAAGTTGGTACGTAAAACTCACTACATTTAACCTGACAGTTCTTTAAATCTACCTGTAGTTATTCAGATGAGCGTTCCGATAATTACATACGTCCGACTACTCATGAGTAGCATAAATCGAAACTTGATCTTCGCTATAGTAGTCGCTTCGAAACTTGTCATACCACGACAGGTTCAGTGTTTGTAATCAAACATGAATAAGCCAATGGGCATATATGTTTTTAAATTTTGATAAGTGTTTTTCAGGTTAACATAATTTCAGCCTTTTCATCACCCAGTAAAGAAATCTTGAACATATTCGTTTTTTAGAAATTAAAATTATCCTCCGAAGTTACTCAAGCCGTCGATCAATTTCGTTACGTAGGTCATGTAACTAACCACTTCCACACATTAGAGTATGAAAATAATTCGTACTGAAAGTGGTATGGTGTTACACACCTTTTAATTTTCCATTATGCCGTGTTTGTACCAAAACAGGTTATCTTACTGTGAAGTACTATCATGTAGGAGGATTTCATAGGTAGATAATTAGTATCAAATATTTGTCGAAACGCATATCGTCGTTCATCAACCATATATTACAAGTAAAAATATAAAGGTAACATTTTAGGAAACGTTTTAATTTTGTACCATTGTAAACATTATGAAATACGGAGGTCTTCATGCGTCTTCCGTTTGTGTTTATACAGATATTGTGCTCGAACAGGTAAATATTACAATTTTTTCATCATCACATTACAGATCAAACGCCACTCAGCAAACCGAGTGAAATATATGCACTTCATCACCGATTTGTTGAAATGTTGAAAAGTCACTGTTGTGCTACGGTCTATTCATCACAAACCAATACCAACTCCACCACTTCCGGTTACGCTTCACGCAAGTCCTTCCGTCTTCATACGGATACTATCCCCGTCGCCACGTCCAGGATAGTAGATTCGACCTACTTTTCCAAAGTCTTTCAACAGAAGGATCATATAAGATTGATGACAAAAACGTCCTTATTGGTACCTCTGATGCGACTAGTTGACAATGAAAGCACAGTACACACGTGGCTTAAAGAAATCGTGGAACTGGTTGGAAATAGCGATTGAGATAATTATTGACTGACATATCGATTACAGAGCTTGTTTTGGTTTACCATTAACCAAAGATAATCGCTGATTGCCTCAGAGAAAATGTGTGATTCCGGGTGCATTTGTTTGTCAACAAAGCTCAACATTTGGAACTTGTCAAACTTGTAAACAGAGATATTGGCCGCACTCTGGAGATCTATGCAACACGAATAAATCAATATCAAACGACCGTGTAATTTAATCTTAAACTCTTAATATTTCATTTCTACCACGACTACTAAAATCTTCACACCATTAATGACAGTGTTTTGATACTTTTCTGCTTAAATGGAATTGCTATCGTGATAGTAACATTTTTCAGTTGTGATACGTAATAAAGCGAATTGAGGAAGTTATCACTACTGCTATCACTGTACTAACCATCCTTTCAAATGTGTATGTTGCCTACAGACATTGTTAAGGTATGTATTGGTTACGTACTTTATCCAGTCGACTTTTGATTAAACCATGCTAATCGTGAGGAGAAAATAAGTCACTTATGGCTGAGCCAAGTGCCAAACAGTTGCGTCACTGGAAATATCCTGCAAAATAGTCAGTGATGAGGCAATTCTTCTAAGAAAACACATAAGTAAAGGCAACTGAGGTGATGAACCAAAAACAGAGTAGTCTGTGGTAAAATGGGCCAGACGCGTTCTTAAGGTATACTGTTGTCGTTCGCCATTTGTTGCACTTATCCTAGCGTGAAGTAACCAGGCATCCCACCATCCATAGACTAGAACAATTGGCTGCTGCTTCTTTTTCGAAAGCAGGATATTGGAATACAAGAACTTACGAATAGAAAACTGGTAGTGTACGCCTTATGGAAACCACTTTATGTGGTCAAAGAACCAAGGTCATGGCACCACAATCCTATACGCACACACTATTCGCGTATATCACGAAGCTATGCCTCACATGTAAACTCAAATTGCAAACCCATACAGTTCCGCCACACCTCGCATCACATTCACCTACATAAGAAAGATCACAATCTGCACCGACGGCGTTGCAGTCGCGCGTACCTAATCTGGGCTTACTGCGGGAGACTCGGGCAGATTTCCATCGATTATTAATCAATAGTTTAGTGGCGAAGAAAGTAGGAACGACCAATTGATTCACTATACTGCAGCATTACTCTGCCCTTCGATTAATGCACATGGCATTCTACCGGTCAAAAATATCAGAACTTTCTATGTTGGCGATGCAACGTTACCTATGTCAGTATCTTGGGTGTAATACAGTTCTTCGGAGTAATCAGTCAACATCGGTTCACACAAACTTGTCTGGAAGAGTACGGGTGTGAGGATTCCACGAAGGCATAAACACTGTCGTAAGGTGACAGTAACGAAACAATCGATAGACCGATTATTACGTAGTCAACTGGGAAAAGTAAGCTGAGTTAATTAATCAAGCAACCAATGGTTGGGTTTGCAAAAGTTCATCGAAAGCAAAACTACTTGAAATATTCAGTCAAAATGATTGGCTCAACGGTGTAACCCTGTATGGGAAAACAAATCGCACACTATATTGGCTGTTTCTCTTGGTCTGATTGGTCACCTGACCTTGATCCCGTAAATCATTGCGATCGGTTTCAATGAATGGAGTTCACGACTATTGAATCCCAGACGCATTTCAAACTGGAGCTGGCGAATTCAAGGACATGGCAGCGAACAGCATGAAAGCAGTTCGCAGAGCTTATCAACGGTATCCCATGTGTAGCCAGTGTACTGACCTATCGAGATGATCACATTCTGTATTACGGAATGAGAGAGGGAAAATCGAACACTGCGTTGTGATGTGTTTTCTTTTTGTAAACAGTACATGCGACACTGCGCTCGGTCAGACGAAAACAACGGAGACGTGTAGGCCAGTATGAAGATCAAATGGTTGGCAGAAACACTACAGCCCAGATGGCAGACATAGTACGTGTGGAAAGTGAAGCAAAAAGAGAACAGCAATACTGTTTTAATATACATCTGAGTGGTGCTAACTGCCTGTCCAACGCTGTTTTAAAAGATTTCATGTATGGAGTTAAAATGGCTTTCTTTACAACTGCGCTGTTCAATCAGTTGATGATCATTCGCCTTCAAGCGTCAAGAGTAATTCCACATTGGCACAGACAAGCAAAACAAATCCAGCAAGGTTTCAGAGGATGAAAGAATTAATTGCACATTCTGACAGGTACCGAAAAAAGCTTCATGTCCAGCGCTGTCGATTCATCAAAACTTTGTCGAGATTCTAGAAGTCACCATTCACACGACTGCAGGGAAAGGTGATTACAATTTTGAAAACCAAAAATTGTTTGAAGTCATCACTCTCCCTGTTACATTTCGAATATACGTATAGAGATGGAAAAAGATTTGAAAAGTTGCACGATCCAACTCAACAAGATGAGTGCCGATGCGAGCTCAGCATCAGCATTGAAACAAACAGATCCTTACCTGATTGTGGTAATGAAACCGTCTTAATTATGCATAGAAGCGACATAACTAGTCAGAAAAATCCAATATTGAAGCGTATGCGAGCCAAAGTGAGGTTGTTCTATATTTCAAACAAATAACCGATTTACAAATGAGAAGAAAACGATATCCACGGTTTTCGCCGCTCGCTTCACCTGTTGTCCTCGCTTAAAACACAGTTTAGTCAACTGGCTCCTGTATAGTCATTTAGATGCCACACTAGCAAATATATGGTCCGCATTAGACAAAACCGATTCTCTGCATGTGTTCTCATAGTGTCCTTGAGAAGACAAAGTGAAAAACAGATATTGTTCGCATTAGCTAAACATGATTCGGAAGCTGTGGGAAGTCTTCGCTTGAGGAAATACAACATTTAATTCCGTCATCTGATTCATCAAAAAAGAAGGAAGGGGGTTAGAAACGTTAGCATTAAATTTGCGCCTTTTAGTAAGCAGTTCAAAATACTACAATACACAGAACGTCCGGGTATAGACAATAGGAACGGTCATAAATGGGTTTCACATTAGAGAAGAGAATATTCTTAGTTCAGAGTCAAGCAAGCCGTCTGAGTCAAAAATACACACGGAGCAGGACAAATGTTGCACGGTGCCACTTCGAAGAACGAGAGTAATCTGGGGCGTACCGACAGCACAGTAACAAATGAAACAAGCCGATTGAGTCAATTTCGCGTCACTGACTACGCGTGGCCTATTTTCATGACGTCCTGGAATGGATGAGATCGAATCTCGGTTCACACATTCCGTTATCATTATTTGTTGTACCACTACGATCGCAGTTATGTTCAATCATTCTTTTGTCGTAAGTGCTGATCTATTCAACTGATACAGACATCATAGCAAAGTTAAGAGGACTGAGAGACTACGCGGGAGGCAGTATTTCGGTAGGATTGTGAGTAAACTGAACAACAATCATAACTGAAGGTAGCGATTGCAATTCGTTCACACGGTAAATGCCAATCAGGACAAATCGTAACTTTTATCTCTTAAAGTGAAGCAAAATTGTGACAGCCGTTATCAACGTTGCCACTTTCTTTTTGCATACACGAATGAAGATAACAAACAAACCATCAACACCTCGTGATGTATCCTTCCATTTTGATGAAAGCTAAAAATCTACAGTCCAAAAAAGGAAACTACTGATTTATCTGGACGATCAACAAGTTTACCGTACTATCTGTGATACACCATCAAAGAACAAAGAAAGATTATCGTTAGCTGCGAAGCTGAAAGCACGACATGGGTATATGGTTGAAACTAATCGAGTTAACTAGTGTACATTTGATGACGAGTTATACATATACGACCTCGAACAGTCCAGTGGGGTCAACTAGATAGTTTTTGCAAAGTGGGTGGCAGTCGCGCCGGATACTGAGTGTTTTCTATCCAACGCTGTTGAGTGTACCTAAATGTTCCGTAGGTTACTAGATTAATTCTTCTGAAAGAAGGCAAGGAAGAGTATACTTTGAGCATGGGTAACCAATTTACTCCTCAAACAAGGAAACAGATATAAACGAGTAATAAATCAAGAAGGAAGTTACACAAAAGTGTATTATTCCAGTAATAATTAGGTAATTCTCAGACACATATAAAGGCAAAAATGACAAGCAGTTGCATAAACTTTGCTACTCGTTAGCCTTTGCGGGAAAATGTTACAAGTTACATCTCACCACTAGGAGACATTTGAGAGGCCTCTTGTGTTGCATACAATACCTGCCAAAATGGGAACCTCCAAAGGAACTTGAGACAGAGAAAGGGCCGTATTACTCACTCTTTTTGGCTTGATAGAGAAATCTTGGAAACATTTCGACAACGATCATAAGCTTTCGAAAATGGACAACATAGTTCGCTGTGGAACTGAAAGTCAATAGATCACGCGATACATCAAGTGTCCTAGAGTCGCTCAAGGATAGAAAGGATTACGATGAGTCGATCGATTTATCCTTTCACGTCGGTTACCAATGCATAGCAGATTTAGCTAAACAATGAAATGGCTCGCCACTAGTACGTTTCGAATAGGTAACTCCGGACACAAGATAACCGAAGTATGTATGATAGTGTAATCTTCAGTAAAACTATCAACAACACACGTCGATAGTGAAGAGGTTGAGCGTAGGCTCTGAGGTTTCAGTCAGCAAACATGGTCAGCTCATTACGCACGCGCAGAATGACATTCTACAAGAAACACTAATTGCTAGCAAAAAAGCCGGTAGAGTACAACCTCAGAGAAGCACAATAGTTACAAACACTCCCCTAGATGTGATTGGTCTAATATAACGGCAGAGTGGACGTTTCTTTCGGGAACGATCAGTTGACTTGAACAACACTGAATCTAGACATTCAAATGCCTGTTGAGTTACATCAGACGAGAGGATCTCGGCAAATGAAGTGAAAATAATTGCACGATAAAGTTAGCATCACATTACTCATACAGTGTATGTATTATAAACAATAAAGTTCTTTAATACACTTTCCTAGATACAAGCAGTATAGCAGATTAATCCTCTTTCTGACAAACAACCGACTGTTATGGCTGAAGACCACATAAACAAATAAAACTGAAAAGTGGACCAAGTTTAAAAACAGGTTGGAACCAATGCATCGCAGTGTAGCTTTCAGTGACCTTTCAAGTGAGAAAATACCTTGATTGCTTAGCAAGAATAAAACCAGCATTGGGAAGTGTACTTAGCAAAGAGTATTGAAACACAACTGGATCAATCAGTACCATCACTTTTATTATTTTTACGAGTGTAAACAGGAATCGCTTCACATAATATCGTGCCACAAAAAAACAGCAGTGACGACAGAAGTCACTACAAACAATGTCGCGAAAACAACCTGTTACTATGAACAACTGCAGAAAGTCCACTCTGTAGTGGGAGATATTTTAATATTGGACGTGCTCCTCATGATATCGACACATTGTTACACACCTCCATCGAAACGTTTCAACTGATATTCGTGGTGGTGGATAGAGAGCTTCAGTTCTAGTTGTTGGCACATAACACCAGCCTGAAGATCTCAACTTAATAGTTGTATTGGGTCAATAATGTCATTGTCGGGAGAACGATAACTTCTGATATTTCCAGGTTGTTTATGCCACGAAGGGAGTTGAGTTGAGGGAACCAACCCCGAGTGTGTGACTCAAAAGTCTGACCTGCGAGACAACAGGATACAGGGATTTCTTGGGGGATCCTACCCGGAACTAATGACTAAAGAGTCTGACTCACTTGGCAGTGAGGGGCTTAATAAGCCCAAAGAAGAACAGAACCGACCTACGTAAAGTGATCATCTAAAAGTAGAAGCACTGAAGGACTACATTTTCATCTAACAAAAGCTACGGTTTAAAGAACTCCAGTTGATCCACGGGGTTATATTCACAAACTTTAGACTTTCTATAAATTAACTTGAGCCATCAAATTTTTCATTTTATTTTGTCGTTGAAGCCAGCAGTTAAAAAAAAAACAGAACCGGCAACAAAATATCTATCACATTTTGTGGCAAAATGAATCACGAAAATGTACAAAGTCGAAATTATTGAGCAACACTGTCAGAATTAGTAGCAGTGAAGTAACAAGCGATAAACAAGCATGTCGAATTAGCACAGGCGAGCGAGACGAGTGAAAGCGCTGAGGAAAACCGACACACTAGATGGTGCGGTCTGGAAGTACAAAAACCTAAATATCTTCAATGGACGTGGTTGTTTCAGAGTAGGTGAAAAAACAGGTCGATAAAAATTAATACAAGAAGAATAGGAAGCAAAAAGATTAGGCAACGGAAGGTGTTACAAGAAGGTCAGAATATTGGTATACTGTTTGTTCTTGGAATAGACCAGTAGAAATCCGATGAGTCCTGACAAACAGCTGAAATTAGAAAGAAAATCTTGATGATTCCACAGAGAAATCGGGATTAGAGAATAGATCAATACACATTACAACGATTCTACTTCAAATCTAAATACAAACAATACTGAGGATATTTAAATTAGGGGCTAGACTGAGCAGTCAGTGCGAGACATAAATTGCTTCGGATACAAATGTTTCCCGTCATAACACAACAGTTCTCGGCAAAGCACATTCCTATCATAATGTTTTATCGACAAGGGTGCACCTTATGAAAATAATCACCTAACGTGAGATCAAGCTATCTTGAACAGAAATACGACAACTGGTTGCGAAGATGAATGGCAAATCCATGTGTGAAACGATAAACCTTATACCTAAGTAAGGCTGACACGATAAGCTAGATATTACATGACTGAAACTATTGTGATTCTCAGTAAGGCAACAGAAATGAATAGAAATTTACTACTGGTGGTTAGAAAAAACATAAAATTAACACTAGAAGGAGGAAGTTTTTATCTAAACGATTTCCAATTTTGGACTGTTGAATTCCATTTCGTTCACTAACTTAAGAAAATCGGTAGCAAATCTGCAATAACGAAACGCGTTACAAAGCTGAGTTCAATCCCTTGCACAGTTCGGCCCAAAAGACCGGTTGAAGCGAAAATTCATTTGGAAGAACACTTAATACTTAACCGGCACAATAGACAATGAAACAAAAAAAACTTACACGAAGTTCAAACAAGCAGTACTAAGTGGTTAACGGTGTTCTTAGTGAATAATGAAATATGCATAATTAAGGAATATGGCTTCGATCAGCAGTCATGCAAAATTTACCCAGATAGCTAAACAGCAATAATTGTGTCATATGATCAAATGTCAGATAACTGAAGAGAAGAGTTAAACAAAGCTTAAAACCAAGTTAAAATAAGATCGAATGGCCTTAAAATATTCCTAATAATGACCTTGAATAACAAGTGTGTCCCACATGATGGATTCTAACCAAACTCCATGTTACCTACACATCACCGCCTGAGTGAATCATGGATATTTTCAAGCCAATTAGTCCAATTTCAACACGATAGTTACCACCATGTAGCTCGTCCCATTCGTTATTTGTCAATATACCCTGTGGCACGACTTTTATTATGTACCGAAATTTAATTTCCTATCGGAAACACACTGAAACAGGAAAGCACATATTTAAGCGTACCAATTACATCATCTAATAAAAAGTATTTTTAATATTCGGGCGAGGCTCTTGCATACTATTATCTATGTATATGGTGGTGCTACAGGTTTGAGATGGCCCCGACATTACTTTCATTGTGTAGACGGATCGTTTCGAAGTGTTCGTCGTTTCGCCAACTTCGAATCATCACTTCGTGTTATTGTTAAAGCGCACATGACGAAGGCACGTTGTACATTCGCAAATCTTCAACACAAAAAGATTTGATTGTCAAAAGTTTATGGTGTACATATGAGTTCAGTCTTGTTCTGGAACAAAGATCTAACCTATTGGCGCGGAAGATCCATAAAGATTATCGGTATCCCATCGCTGTTGTCTACGTTAGTTGGCCTGTGCCAGATGGGTAGATTGCGTGAGAGGCATAAGAGACACTTGATGCGCCATTGGGATTTTCCATGTTTACGACGGATAACCGAGAAAAGGAAACTTCAAACTACGCTTGATGCGAATAGAATGTCTAGAGAACCCCATATTGCTCAATGCACTCGCTAACGGTTAAAAGAAATCGCTTGGCAAGCAGACGAGGACGGTCGCGCGCAATGAAAACTCCGACTATCATGCTGATGAAGATCGAGAGATGCTACCTATCGGGTTGAGGAGGGCCCAACCAAACATATTGTTATGTGGAAACGCCCTCGGACGTGATAGTGTTGCAGTTAATGGCGAGCACGGATCCAAAAGACTGATTTCTCTCTTTCTTTATGAAACCTTACCGCATTTGCTTATTTCTTCTCCGACATTTGTTCATTTGTGTCTATTAACCAGTTTGGATCAACGGCAGCCCAAGCAATTGTATCCACGGATACGGCCCAATTGGGAAAATGTCCAAAGCAATCGTCTGACTCTAGAATGCAACCGTTCCACTGTTATGAATCGCAAAAGCTTCAATGTTTCAACAACCCGGTAACATTAAATTACCCGTTAGGTTCTCACTTCAGTTTTCTACCTGACACACCGCATGTTTATAACCGACCACAGGAGCGAAGGTTCACTTAGCTTAACACAATCAGAGCTATGTGTGACTGAACTTCCAGAAGTGCATCCAGCGCTTCCAGAGTGCATCTCACGCGATGGATTGTTTTTCTATCCGGCACCAAATAGTCAAACTAGAGAGCAGCAAGGTTTGATCCAACACTATATGATGAAGACTAAAAAACATGCGAATGAAGAAAAACGTTGTACGGGAATTGGCTACTTGGAAGAAAACAAACGCTATGTTATGAAAAAGAATAGGCAAAACTAACACCATCTATGTGTTATGTCACGACATGGACGAGCCAAAGTCTGACAGACGGAGTAAGTCATCTTGAGCTGAGTAAATAATCAAGTATGCCAAGAGATAGTACGACACGATTAGAAGCGCCGATATGTTGGTTGACATTGACACAGTCCACTTCATGACGGACATGTGCATTTTGCATGTGAACAATGTTGTTTCTAGATACAAACTCGTTCTAGAGTAGGATTTTGCTTTTAAGTCAGATGAGCTCGAATTCAATCGTGCACTCACCGTTGAGCTAGTAGACCAAACCTCAATCTACCAGCACATCGGTCTCGTACAATAATGATCCTCAAAACGACTGTAATGTGGGTCAAATTATTATTGAATGCATTCCGTCCACTTCGTCGGCAGTTTAGATGTGCCGTGATCTAACCGATGAACCGAGAGTACACCAGCAGCCTTTTCAATATAAGGCACATCTAACATTCATCCAGTCACCCGAATACACTGAAGTAAGACCATTTACAAATTATCAACTACCCCTTCAGAAACAATGCACACAGGCCCACGAGACGTTTAAATAGGGACAAGATTTTCTGCTACGCTTGTTGAATCCAAACATACGGAACGGTAACGGAGGGAACGTATACCCCACGGCCAGTGGTGATACACAACTCCAGCAAGCTTTGTAAATGGAGCATCATTGTCTCTAACTATCTAAACAAACTGGATACACATAAGTGTAAAACGGTGGAAGTAGCATGTCATTTTCAACAAAAAAAAGCTCAAATAAATAACTGAATACAGCTTTCCTCACAGAACAGTCGTACAACAGAGTTTCAAAGAAAGCGATCAAAGAAACAGATTACGTATACAGCAACATGCAAATATTCACCCAGCTATTCATAATGAGTCACAAGGATACAAGCGTGTCGGTGTCTAATTATGAACACGTCTAGAGAAAATACTACAGAACCGAAAAGAAAAGCATCTAGACGTACAGAAACGCCACGAAAACACTACACCTGTGCCGTCCTTTTGGCAAACACGTAGTAGCTAGGCGCTCAAAACAATTTCCAAGTTAACTACAAATCACCCGAGGCAAGTAACATGACGAGACCGTTCTGATTTAGCATGAATGTTCTCACAACATACAAGGATCACACAAACACCAACGCCGATTTCGACAATCTTAAACTAACAATTTTGCTATTCTTAACAGCTGCGCTGCAGTTCCCACTAAAAGGACTGCTCGTAGCCTATCGTAAAATAAATCGCTGTATATAGTAATGTGCACGACATACCCCAAAACAAAAAATCCAGTTATCCTTTCCTCTCACTTTTCAGGTATTGGATACAAAGCAAAATCCTGTGCAGTGCACAGTCCCACTTTATCGTAAGAGGCGACAACAACATAAAATCTCCGTGCGGTTTGCTAGGCGCAAATTTATGATTATATAGGATTTCCTACGACACCGTGCAGTAAAAAAACAAATGTGATAGTTGTCCTTATAAGTTATTTTGTTCTCATAAGCTTGGCTTTACAAATGGGTTGACAGAAGTTTCTTAACCCTCGTTGGTAGCGAACGCAGAAGAAGGGGCAATAGGTTCGTAAATTCCCACCGTTGGTCAGACACAGAAACCTACGATCATGAACACTCAGGTATGTCTGTCCGAGTGAAAATTAACTGGTCCGATTAACTTGGATGTATCGTGGAAAAAGAAAGAAGTCTGAAAACCAACCTATTGGGGATCCCAATAAGAGTCCTAAGAACAATCCGATGCTTCCACCAGTATCATTTGGACAGGTCCTGCAGCTAAGTTGACACCCAAATAGTTACTCCGTAGTCCGTTTGACCGTCGGCCGGAAGAACTATTCTGGAACTTGGGCAAACACACGTAAGGTCTGTTCACCCGCGGTACAGTGTTTCAGTTAATCTCGAGAAAATCACGTCAACCTGCACTGAGACCGATATCAGGATACCATGCGGCAAACGACGCGTCATATACCAAATGAACTCATCAGAAGACTATTACAAGAACTTTCGGGGGCTTTCGAGTTTACTTGTCAAACTCCACTACGAACAGTGATATGGTCCGCGCTAAAGGGGTATGTTACAAAATGGAGGCATCCAGTCAACAAACAACCAGACACATTCACAATGGTGACCATGCGTGTTAAACAATGAGAACATGATGGTGCATTAAACAAAGCTGATCGATAAGTTACCTGAAGTGGCATAAGGATAGCAAACATGAACATCAAAATGTACACCTCCACGCTTACTGTTCTTATCACTGACAATTCATCTGAAGTACGCTACCTAACAAACAGACCAAAACAATAAATAGTAGATGGGAATATCGTCCCCTTTTCCTATTTGTCAGAAACACTGAAATGGCATCGGAAACGTGGCCTGTTCGCAAAGAAGATGTCAACAGGCTTGCTGTGTTTGACCATCGTTGTCTCCGCCAAGTGGCCCATAATAAGTGGACTGATCGCGTAAGCAATGTGGCCGTTCGCCGGCACGTATTCCGGAACGCTTGGAATGCGTGATCAATTGGTCAACTAATCCCGATGCACAGCTTGCAATAGTTGGGTCACGTACTCCGCATGTCATCTGACCGTTTAGCGTATCGAGCATTATATACTGACACCACCAACAGTTGGATGAAACTACATGGTGGTCAAGCAACAACGTGGTCATGAAATATGAAGACCTTGACTCTTCCAATGAGCAAAGTGGGTAGGTATCGCCTGCCTGGATGGGTTCGTCATGATCACTCAAACCGCTGGTTAGAGACGGTATCCGAGATGGCGATGTGTCGCATTCAATGGCGTACCTGTATCCAGACCATTTCTAGTTCTTCCGCTTAGTCTTCTTTTATTAATTTTCAACTTTAGTAGCGTTTTCTTCTAGGATATCCCACGTCACTGTTGATGTGAGCGGCGACCCGAGTCACAGCACCTTTTGGTCAGGCTCATGGCTGCTATGATAATGATGATGACTGAAATGGCCACATTTCTTGTTCGACCACCAAAATACATCCGAATTAACGGCAGACACGTCGCTTAGAAAAGCAGTTATACTACTAAATATGGAATTCTGTTATCGACCTTAGATGAAAGGCAATGAGCACCAAAACAATGCCAGTGGACTCAGGTTTAGAAAGATAAATCATGATTAATTTATTCACGAGCGAATAACAAGCGGCGTATGACCAAATGGTGGACATGCGTAACTTACCCAAGGCGGGTCGGCGCACATTATTCGTAGTTACTACAGTAAGGCACATAGCGGTTGTACGGTGAATGAGTTTCTGGAATCAAGGAGGATGAAATATTACAAACTAACCATAATCGGTTAACTGTATAAAGATGAACTCTCAGTATGCATTATAATGAAGACGCGGAGTAGCAAATGATAAATCACCAAGAGCCAAATGAGCTTAAAACCCGTGTTTCGCGCAAAAAGCGAATGGAATGTAATAACAGTTTACATTATACATTTGTAGGAGGCATCAGTAGAGAAGTAACCTACGTCACTAATACCGAATTTATGTGCTGAAATAACAATATGAACGGCTAGTTTAACAGGCTAAAGTAAGCAAAAGTAGTAATGAAGGTCGTCAACATTACAGTAGAATAAACAATTGATGAACGGCATGAAAACGATAAATCTGAGTTATGGTAAATCAGGTACTTTCATCTTGTTTGTCGATCAAGTGCGAAACAGACGAAATAAGGTCAGGTTAAAATAGTGAAAAATCGAATCCCACTGTGTATAAACAGCAGAATATTAAAACAAACGTGCTGAAAACGGCAAACTTCTAATTAGGTGAATGTTTGAAAATGCCCCCCAGAAAACTTTTCACACGAAAACACAGAAGCAATATTGTCGACCGTTACGTTGCAACAAGTCACATGGGACAAAAAACCGATCAATACAAAGATGTCACTAGTAGACAACCAGGCTTCCAAATGTTAATCACTAGACTGAAAATCATTACACACCACAGGTTTTCCAGTTGAACTAGTGGTTGTCATGGTATGAACTGTCATCAGCTTTCACAGTAAAGAAGAAATAACAAACTTGGAGGTACAGCAAAAATAAGTCAATGTTCTTAATCAATGTAGTGCCAGCTTTAGAAACGATCAGCAATTAATCATCTGTATCCCAATTAAATGTTCATCAATTTTTTAAACTATTACGAATTTATCTGACGTACACACACTGCTGTGCTATAGCATTATTTCTTAATCAAAATCTTACAAATGTTGGCTCGAAGAAGAAATGGATGAGCGGTCGATTTTTTATACAGCTCATACGTACACATCACTCAGGTGTCGTCACACGTAGTAAAATCGAACAAGAATCAGTTGACACAAAACATTTACCGGGACAGATATAAACCGTTAGCAACCCTTGAATTGATTGGTATGCCCGAAACAATGACATACTTAGTCTCAACTTTAAAAGGTTTTGTTAAATTATGCGCACAGAAACTAGTGTTTCATTTCAAACGTCCCTACAGACAATTAGGTGGGTACGGCACAGAAGAAAACTGTAGCGGGTAAAAGTGACAACCAATTAGGTTATACAAGTGAAATCCCCTAAATTAATGTTAACCCGTTACATTTCAATAGTAGTTTTGCTTGTCACCAAGAAAGACTAAAAACTTGAGAGAGAAATGGAATTCAGCATGTGTAGCAGAAGCCACACGGATTGGGCAATATCTCAATTTCTGTCGTTTAGTCACTATAATCGATAACGCAGCAATCGTTGACAATGGCAATTCAGAAACATAACTTACAAAGGCTTCACTGTAGTAATGTGATTGAATGTTTGTGTATGAAAAGTCAGTCGTACCTAACGTGTGATCAATGTAATGGTGGTCAATACGGTTGCCTCATGGAAGCATTCACATCCCAGTCACAGCAATGACACACTACTGACGGGCTCTAACAACAGAGAAGCTCGAGGTTACGGCTTCTGTCCGAAACAGACTGCCTGCGTGGTCCATGGGAGTGTGAAGGTTGAGATCAATTGTGAACGATGAACAATTAACATCAACTAACATTTCTTACTAGATATCATAAATAAAAGGGGTGAAAGGATGAGCTTAAATGATAAAAGCCCGCAACCAAAATTGAGGTTCCCATATCTTGTGACCAAACAAATGAACTGAAATTGGAAGTAAGACAGCATTTGTAAAACAAAATAACTTAATGGTTTCTACAGTCCTGTTTTCTTGATGGTCATCATCACAAACACAACTTAGTGAGAGGTTTGTAACATTCATACTACTGAACTCGATAGATTCAGTGAAAAATTTCGGAGACAAAAGCTTCTATCATTCTCCACATAACTCAAATATCCAGCATCACCGTTAAGTAAATAAAGCGGTCTTATAGAAGTACTTTGCAACCTGAGCCTGAAAATTGTAACTGTCGAAGTGATTGAAGAAACGCAATGTATATCATAATAACGTTATCCAAGCTACTTGTGGGTTGTTGAGCAGTAATACATGCCGTCGGTACAGTCAACATTTGTCACCTTCCAACGAGGTCTGGGATTTGGACAAGTATTTTGTGAGTATGGTAAACAGTACTGTCTCAATTGAATCAAAATGGTGGAAGTGCTCAACTTTAAAGTAAACCATTCTTGATGTCAAATGCATCACACAAATCCACATAGACCATAATCGGGAATAGGGCGTCAACATTACGTCCATATACGCGTTTAGTATGTCTAACCTGTATCTCTTCATGCACACCAGGATGTGGTCTTATAGACAATCAATAGTTTCTGTTCAGTTCCATCCATCAGTAAGCACGCCACTATTTGCGGTTAAGATGACATATTCAGAAGGCAGACAGATAAACTGCTGAAGAAAAGAGCCAAGTACCGTGCCAAATAACGTGTCAGCCTGGCAGTGATTGAACACTAACTAGCGAATCAACCTGATTACAACTGCGAGCAGATCAACCGATGTATGACTCAGAGCAGACAGAGAAGTGAATTAAGGTAACCTATCTGAGTGATTACAATTTGCAAGAGATTGAGAGTTTTTAATCTTATTGAAGATCATAAAGAAAAACTTGAATCGTCTACTTCTAACAGACAAAGTCACGGTTGACAAATAGTGGTAAAAGTAACGTACGTCTCCTCATAAAAAGTCCAAAGCAATATGACAAACCGACTGGATGGTTTTGTTTAAGCAGATTGTCACCAACAGGCTATACCAGGACATCTAAAGGATCAAGTTCAGTGGGATACTCTGAA
>JTDE01000809.1:161715-177344 GCA_014338405.1 Paragonimus skrjabini miyazakii
CACTGTCTGGCTGGACACAAAAGCCTCAGTCACACATCTACTGGTCTTATTCCTTTTGGGTTTGCACCAGATACGTGGTGTGTGAGTGTAACCGCAAGTGGTGCAGCGCAAGCCACTTGGCGGTGATGGTTTAAAGCGCAGGCGTCCTTTGGCTTCGGTCACTGTGACAGGCTAATCCGTTTCAGATGCCGCCAACCATGTAGTTAAGCACCAGTGTGAATCATTGATGTGCTGCTGTTTGTGATGATGATGACGATGATAACTCGAGTTTTCCACCATATGCAGGCGAGTACTTGTTAGAACGTTAAAATCCTCGGACTTGTTGCCGTATACACAGACTGTGTTAACTCACGTCACAGGATCTTACCATTCTTCTGAGAATTGCAAAGCGACCCTTCTCATAACTGATGACCTCCCATAATAAGCGCGTCCTTGACAGAATCGTACACGCTCTTTTAGTCACGAAAATGAATTAACTGACTGGGTCAGTCAAATAAAATTCTTTATTGACAAAATTATCCTAATCTACAGATTCGATAGTACCGTGCATCCCTTAGAAAAAGGATGAACCACCGTCTGTAAGAAAATAAACTTCTCCAAATCATTGAATGAAGGACCGGCGAGTTGACCTCGGTAGCCAGCCTAAGCGATTAATGTTCATGTTTCCAGGTCAAGAGGAACAACTTCCAGATAGTATAATCGTTCCATTGTTGTGATATTCGTTGAAAGACAAGCTGTCAAAGACAGTCGTTCACATGGTTTTGCACCACACCACTGTTTAACCGGCATCTGGTTGCATCGCCTGCATATCCTTCTTGATGTGACAACCATAGGACACAGGATACAGCATAGATACCTTTTATAAGCAGTCATCAGTCATGAACGTGTGACCGTATGACAAATGAAAACACCTCCTAGATTGAAAGTATGGACCGAGCTTGTTAGTGAGTGAAGCGAAGTGAAACGATGTAACAAAGTGCATTGTGTCCCATCAGGTAAATAGTTTAGTGATTGGTTTCGTCGACCATTAGGCATCACACAACATGCGCTGAACGATACTCATGTGAGTGGTCGTGCTCACTTACATCTTACTGGCGTGATATGACAGCGCTCATCGGTACGGGCTGCCAATACGCATTCGTGCGCAGAGGTTTTATCCAACCTTCATAGTTCGTGTTTATTTACCGAGGATTACGACAGCCCTCGAACATACGTCATGTTTGTCACGCAGAAACAAACGGTGATAGCTAGCTGCAATTTTCCATCAAGTCGATATTGAAGACGATGGTGATAAGTATGTACATACACAAATAGACCCACCTTATCTTCGTATTTGAAGACCTGCGATCCATCGATTTTTCGAGTGCAACCTCTGAACATGAGTTGAGCCTGTGCACCTGGTGCGCCATCGACACAACCGATAGACGCTTGCAATTCACCTTTGGCTGTCCAGGTGAACAACTGATTCCCACCACGACCGTGGCAAGCAGATAAACCGAGCGGTTTGTTCACCGGCTCGCCCACTGTATCTAAACAGAAACCCGAAGATTCGTGACGAACCTGTAATGAGAACAATGATTGGTGGCACATTGCATTAACGATTTGATTCGCCGATAACAAACTATATGAACCATCTGTGTAAATAACCACTACATATTGCGGTCTTGCATCTGTGTAAGTTAGGAAAAAACTTGGAATGGATATTGCCCAATTCTCTAGTAGCGCTATATAGCAGGAACCGAGGGGTGACAATAATACCGAAGTTCAACTGAACTAACTTCATTCTATTCATCGCTTGAAACTCGTTAACACTCTTCAATAAGCATAGATTGCAGTAGCAATATTCGCATGGTGGCTAGTAATTGTCTCTGGAATTGAGGACTGTTTCGACTTGTCAGTCTCCCATTCCTCATTCTTACTAGACTTGTTCTTCAGATAAAACATCACACGCAACCACGGTTGATCTCCGCTCACTATCTGAGAAACAATAAATGGTCCGTTAACTTGCTGAATAACAACATGCTCCGTCCAGTTTGGTGATAGCTCTCAGTAACTGTCCGAGTGAACTTTACATTGTTCACGGTGCCTCTGATTGTAGGTCACTTGACAGGTTGTTAAGGGTTGAGGTCAAACTAAAGTATGACCCACTGCGATGATTCTGTCTTCTTATCGTTGGTTCACCAGTTCCGTCAAAAACAATGACATAGAATGCATCAGGCCTAACTGATGACGATCGATAAAGATTAATCTTCATTGGTCGTTTCACAAACAAGGTAGATCGACTGGCAAAAATAAGGCTGACGGCCAGTAAGCAGAAAAAGTCGTTCTTCCCCGTTTGCGTGTTAATATTTTTTGATTCATTTGTTCTTCCACTGTCTTAATTCAACGGATAGATTTACATTTCTAAAGAAGTTCGCTGCTAAAACTAGGTAGTTTTTTCCTTTTGGACCTTTGAAAGATATACCAGTTTAGTAGAATAACAATACACCAAAAAACTTCATTTTCTGCCCACACTAATTAAACGGTGCGATTTCATCTTCTAATATTTGCAAAACTGTTGCTGTTCGTCACATTACGAAACCAAACTGTTGCCGCTTACTTCCGTGTTAATGTGAAACCTGAACTTCCTAACCACTGGTTTGCCCAATGGTATGTTAAAGCGACAACAGGTAACGGATTTGAACGGTTTCAAAGTCAAGCAGTACTCAAAAAGTATGGAATCCGGGTAAACGAGTGGGCTAGTTCAACGTCATCGGGCGCGTCTCCAGGCTGCGGATTAAGTAACGGCCTCCCACGTGAGTGCGAACTGCTAAATACGTGGGGTTCTTCCGGCGAATAAGCAGTCGCAGACAATGAGCGGTAGTATCACCAGGGCGTGGTGGATTCACCGTTGGCAGCCGGGTCTCTTATGCAACGTCACATAAGCTCGTTATTGATAGTACGACATGGCGTATGTTATCCCGTCACAAAAAAGTTTCAGCTAACCCAACAGTATGCTGTTGATCTGGTGTGTTGTCCGTATGACGTACTGACACCTCCGATCTCCGCTAGCCGTGGACAACCCCCGAGGAAAGCGTACAAATCACCACGGTGATCACCGGCTTCAACGGGTACGCAAAGTATGCCGGGTAACTTGAAGTGCTGGGCTCCAAACAAAGGCATATGAAACAATTTGGTCACCGGCCCCCGGCAACAGCAGGCATGCGTCTCAACAGCCCAGTCGATCTTGGACTTCCTATCTGAACAAATCCGACTTCTTCGGTGAATCCTCAAACTACTGCCCTGCTTCTACCGCTATCTCCCGCAGGGTCCACTGATCAACCTGGATGGACGGACTTCTTCCGGAGAGCGTATGAACCAAACAACTGCTGGTCACTGGCCTTCAATGGACTACAAACTCCATGCCTCATCCATGCCATCATCGGCACGGAAAACCGAGAAGTAACCTGCTCTCACATTTATGACCTCAAACTTACATTACTTAGGAATTTTGTTTTCTCTTCGTGCCACGATTTTTTGACTGAGGAATCGGAGTCGGGTTTTGCTTCCATGTGAAATTTTACCACACCGATCAATTTGTCTCCTGCTTCCCTCTTTTGTCAAACTCTATACTTGGTGACCCCCAATCCCGTTTTGGCGCACACACCACAGACTTACCTATTCTACAGCTAGCGAAGGAAGTCATAGCCAAAAGGATAGTGTCAAACACCAAGGTTCCTTTAATTGAAGGACACAATCCTCTACTCGCTTCCCGAACACCATTTAAGCTTGTCACCTTTAATGTTTGAACACTCATGCAAACAGGTCAAAAAACAGCTCTTGCACGTACTTTAGAGACCCTCGCAATCGATATATGTTACCCTGCTGAAACACGGCTTCAGGATTCTATCCCAGTGCCACATCTTCAGTCTCCGTCAGCCGCTTCACCATGTGGATACAATGTGCGCTTGTCTGTAGACTGTGCGGCTCCAGCCACTGGCCAAGCCGATGTTGGGATTGCTTAAGCGCATATGCACAGAAGGCGTTGCTTGACTGGATACCTGTCAACAACCGTCTTTGCACTGTCAGACTCGAACGTACGGTTACAGCATCAACAGATGCCCATCACAAACGGTGTCTGTTTAGTGTTGCGGCATACGGCCCCATAGACTGTAGTCCAGACACAGTCGAAGATAAGTTTCATCATCAGCGCACCAACCTTCTACACGCCGCACGGCCAACGGACATTGAAGTACTAGCTGTACTAGCCAAGAATAGTTCAATGCAGTTTTTTGAAAGTTCGCGTTGCATGAATTTGAATGTTAGCAATACGCCGTCATAGTTAATCCCTAAACGTGAATGCCTTCGAACTGATCACACCTTTTTCGTTTTATACGAATATCCGTAGTAGCAGCTTGTAATTCATGCTAGTCAACAGTCACTCGCAAACACAAAATAATCGATTATTGCCATGTGACTACTGCAAAGCTTATCGATTCTCCTACTATGGCCGCTTCCAAAGTTACGGAAGAAACAAGTAGGCGTAAGATATTACATTCAGTATACTAAACTAACTTTCAAGTTGGTGAATGGATCAGAGCACCCAAACCTTAAAGCTAAAAAATGTGAACTGTCTGGGGTTGCATGTGACTCAGTTTCCTGGTGTGCATTATGGAGCTACACACTTTGAAGAGGAGTGCTGGTGAAATTTCCACATACCAAAAATTTAGCACGTTTCGTTCGATTGTAAGGTGAGCGGTTACCAGCAGACATTTCAAGCGTTCTCCACTCTAAGTAGTTCTCATCAAAATGAATAAATCCCTCTCTAGATTAGCAAATAAGTAAGGGATAATATTCTGGGAGGGATATTCAAGGGCTGTAAGAAAATTATAGTACGGCTTTTAACAACCGATAACCTAACCTGAATGACTTATCTGTGAACACGAGAAAAATCAGTGAAACAAGGCAGTAAAAGCATTAAAAGATCAGTGTCATGAATGCCGACTTACCTCCACATGGTAGTCCGCTATTCTTTCGTGATCGCTTGCTGCTTACGAGAAACATACCCCCGTTCGGAACTGTCTACACACAGACCATTATACAACGCACGATCCTCTTGTCTTATTACTCGAGTGCAATTTCAACTCTACCAACTATGCATCATTTTACATAAATGTTCTGGCACGTGCTTGTATGAAAGCAAAACATTAAGATTCACTGCTGCTGTTGTTAGTGTTTAAAATGAATGTGGAGTGCTTGAGTCCACATGAGGCGAAAACGAATAAAGCAATCCGACCTCAAAGTTGAAAAGACAGGCGATAATTACCTCACCCAATCCAAGGTAATCGAATGGAAAAAGAGATTCCGGATGGACAGTTTCCAAATACCATCGAAAACTTTTACAACCAAGCATTTTGCGCAACTCTTGACGTTCCGAAATGTCACCATAGTCGTTTTTCAATGCGTCTGAAGGAGAAAATAAGTATACTTAGTTACGATTCGGAAATGTTACTTCATGTTAGATAAGACACCTCAAACAATAATCTTGATGATAAACGTAGGTCTATCTGTCTACCTTACCTACGCAAATGAACGAACTGCATGAGAACAACATCGTAATTAGAGTGCTTGAGAAATGACATTTACGAAATCGGAGGGCAGAAATCGATAATCAAACAAATGAAACAAGAAGCAGGCTCAAGCCAAGCTCTCAGCCGTAATATCTCAGGGTATTTTCTGCCATATAACATACTGGATCACATTACTGGATATAATCGGGCTGTTCGAATTTAACTAGGAACAAACGCGACAGCAAAAGTTCGAACACGTAACTATGGCACTGACTACTAGTGTTGTTACTACTAACCCCAATAGTAGTGTGGACAGCATCGAATAAATAGAAATCACGGACCTTTCCGGGAGTCGATAAAGTGCGACGGGGTTAGTTGATACGCAGTTTAAGAGTTCTGGGAAACTTTACATGTTTACTGTATGAAATAGGATGGATTCCTTCACTAATTTGCGGACCGCGTTGGTCAAAACACAAGTGGCTGACGGCGTGCTAACACATGTATTACAGAGTATGAACATTTTATGAGCCATTTCCCTATCTTTGGGAACAACGGACAATCGAACAGCAAGCTTATTTGAACTAAAACGAGCTATGCTTTAATGGGTATAGTCAAACGAGAAGCTGAGCTTCATTCTAAAAGACGCCACCTAAAAGATGTACAATCCAAGGACTATTGTAACATGGATCCCAGTTTAAAACACAACAAACAGAACTCGGCAAGCAATGTGTTCAAACTAGAGCATGGCAGTATATATCAGCCCAACGAATGAACAACAAAGCACTGAATACTAAAATAAAAATCACTAGTATGTGGGATAACAGCTTTTGATACAACCACGCAGGGGATTATTTTGTGTGATAATGAAGGTCTAAAGCATCATATTTGAACCAAACAAACATTTTAAGCATCAACAGAATCCAGTTAGAAGTCCAGGATCGCGTAATGTGATAGGTAAAGATTAAGACTGGGGTATACAAAATAATGAAGCTTCTAAAGGAATTCCCGTGAAATAGAAAGTGGAAAGAAAGTTGGGTGGCATACTTGAGTAAAATTGAAGCGTGAACCATACTCACGATTGAATTCTCAATCACAAAGTATCAACGGCAAGCGTTGCCCTAATTTGGGAACGGCAGTATGCCTAGGCTTCACTAGTTATCTCTACTGACTAACAGAAGAAATTAAAACTACCACAAAGAAGGCGCGTTTAAATGAGTGCAAGCAACACAAACAAACCTGGATTAGATCGTAAATAGAACTCTTTATATTCGTCTAGCCATACCAGAGCAGTACGCAGTGAGTTCACAGACAATACATGAGTGACGCCTCCTGGCCAATAGTAAGGTGAGACCTTGCGGAAAACGTGACCGACACGACTACACGGGGCGATCAGCAACTCGCCGCCACACTGCCAAATACGAATAGACATCTCCACGTTTTCACCACCCCAGACGATCATCCCTTTATCGTAGCTGCCGATCTGAATGAACGTGCAAAAGAAATGAACAAGTGGAGAGCAAAAAAAACAATTAAAGAAATTCTGAACGTGTTCGTTTAAAACAACGAACTGCGCACTAACCAACAGAAACAATTTACCAACTGAGACTGTTCACGAATGACAACCGCCTTCGTGATGAAAAAGAATCTGGCAGACAGTCTTACAAACGTTATTACATCGGAAGGTTCCTTTGTTACACTACGCCAGTCATTTACGCATAAATACATGTAAATAAATTTGAAATTCCCAGCCGGATAAATGGCACTCACGGGTGATGTAAGGTTATTCGAGAGATATGCTAAATTGAAGCACATCTTCGATCTCTGTAATCACGTTTGTGAAGTTTTATCTTCCTGTCAGGAAGTGTGCAATAGATGAGTACGGTTTCAGCCACGAGTGTTCGGCCAACTGAACGTTTAGATTGAAAACGCCTTATTACCAGACCAGGTGACATCATCAGTATGTCGGAGTTTGAGCATACAGGTTTGGACATTTCAACCAACAACTGATCACCCGAATCATCAACCAAAGCTACTAAATCTATCACTATTCCCAATGATCACGGTTTCAGTCGATTGAGGATAGCCGGGGAATATATGTACACATAAACTGGTACAAGTGATAGCCAGTCTGTTGCGTTAGTAATTCCGATTTCTTCGCCATGCAATCCGACTAAGGAACGACAAAAGTTGGGCCCCCGTACGAACCTTTCATTCGCAGTTGTGTAACATGCCTTCTTGCCTTTTTGGAAGAGACAGCAGATGCAGGTCTAGCACATTCAAGCTGCTGTCAAACAAACGTGGATAATGACAGAATTCACAGTTCCGGTTTCCAAACGTTTTCCAGAGTTGCAGCCATTTTTCACGTCCGATGTTTCAACTGCAAGTCACGGTGTAAATCTGTATCCTAACAATATCACAATCGCTTGAGAGCGGACGCTGACTCACATCACTATTAATCTCTTTCGGTCACGCCACTTTAGTAAACGGGGTCAGTTACATGTTCTTTACTGTCAGGCAGATTGACATTGTTCCAGTGAGTAATATTGAGCCACCGTGTTACTCACCAATTAAACCGACGTCGTGATAGTTACCCAAGTAATTATATACACAGCAACAGTGCACAGGTCAACCTACTGCACATGCTGCTGCAGTGTGCGTTAGTCGATGTGCGTGTAATGAACGGCCAGCTAGGCGCCTCATTCGTGGTGTGTTTAGGTGTTGCGCATATATATATATATACATATATATATATATATATATATATGCTAACCGGCAACAAGAATCTGCTGAGGACGTCTTGGGTCACTCGCGCAACATAACAGATTAGAACGAGTTTGTGATTGCAAGGGGCTGTAACGTTTGACAAGTTCTTGACAGCTTGGCGTCAACCAACTTCATGCAACCAGAAACGTTGCCATTAGCGTTCCGAAGATTTTCTAAAGCTCAGACCAAGGGTGGTCAGTTTCTAAGGCGTTGTGCAGGTTAGTTCTTTTAGTTATGTGACATGATCCATTTAAATCTACCGTTGACAAGAGGACAGTGGTCAGTAGGTGACACGTCGACAATAGGAGTGCCATGAATAGGGTGGATCAATATTCAATAACGAATCCACCGATGCATAATTTTACCGTCGTGTAAACGGACGTAAGTAAAAACCAACCAACAACAACCGATGTTGACGTCAATTAGTTATGATATTTCCAGAAAAGAGAAAAGCAATATAGACATTTAGAGGTTTACACTAAGAAAACTGAACGTCGGCGGGCAACAGCACGTGCAATTGGAATCAAGAGTATAAACAATGATTTTCCTAAAGGTGATTCGTGAAATTTTGTGATCCGGAGGACATTAGGAAACGCTGTTTTCCAAAGAACAACAAACCCTATTACTCTGTCCGTACTAACCTTGTAAAAATAATCACGCGATATTGTAAACAGTCCACCGGCCATACTGGGGGTTCTTAGTGGCACGTTCGGGTCATCATTCGTGCGAGTGCGTTCCCGTTTGGATACCGGACCCCAATGAAACGAAAGTGACCAGTCAAATATGCCCCACGTAGTGGCGGAACCTAAGCACAAACGATGGATTTTTTCACAAATAGACAAGTAAGGCATACAAACAAGTTTCCTGTGAGGACCATCAAGCAATTGCTATATTTTCAACCTCGTATATCCCGAAAGATCAGGCTAATTACTTAGGAGTAACAACAGTGATAAGGAACACATTTTGAAAGGTGGCCCGACCAAAAAAAACTACAAGGCAAAGTAAGTGTAATAATAGAACTCGTGAACTAACTCGATCCCAGTGCAAGTCTCAACGCAGTAGAAATAGTAATACCACAGAAAGCCCGTTTGTAAGGATCACCATACAATTCTGATTAACGTGTACTTCAGCAAAATGGAAAGGTTCGATACACAAACACAGCATGAGACGGATTTTTCATGTCCAAAAAGAGGTGCTGTACACCGAAGCATAGCTGATTTCATTCGAAATAACGTTTACGTATATATGCAATGTCCCATAATGACAGAACAAATAATTCCGCTTGGTGATTGGATTCATTTTGCTCAAAACTTGAAGTTCCACCCATTACTGTAGAAAGCAAGCAAACGCATGTGCCGCAAACAAAAAGTGGCCAAAGTGCCCGAAACCAAAATGGCAACCGATAGTAAAGCGAATATGGATGGTCGTAAACAGTTAGCCATTGTGGGGGAAAACGACGGACACCAACAAGCCGACGAAAACGTCTCATTGGACAGAGTAACACAACAGGCTTTGAAAAGGAGGTTCGGCGCAAGAGAAAAGGCTTTCAGCGAGTAACAATGATGAATTCCCATAACCAGGACATTTGGACAAAGTTACTCCTACTACAAATGGCAACTGACTATGAATTATTAACGAAGCGTAGACAGAGATGAATAATATGGATCCAGGTGAAACGAATGGTACTGCGGCTAAAAACGGTTAATAAGTATACTTCTTGGATATAAAAAGGGTCCTCTTGCTTATAACCACGAATAATAATTATTTTGACCGTAACGTTAACTGTTTCTGCATAATATCCTGCCACAATCATGTAGCCCGTAAAAATCATCAAGTAAATCACCAAGTAAATCTACAAGAATTAGGAGCTGATTGCCCGCGCCATCAAACCAATCAAAAATACGCTAATCGGATTATCATCTGAGATAGTGCTATCCAGACAATCGCTGCTATCCGAAACATTTGCTGTACACACTGCCCAGCTGTAAAATTTAATCATTTAAGCTACGAAACGCCAGCAATGGTGATCAGCCGGTGCCTGAGAGTAACCCCTAAAAACAAACTAGCAGAGCGTTCACATAATTTTATACTTACTATGACGCACGCTTACAGCCGCTAATAAACGGATCAATGACACAGTGAGCTCAAGGTACCCGTCAGCGCGCATGACTAACCCTGGTGAATCGGATGAGTGTGACATAGTGGACTGTCGCCTAACCATACGCCTAAGTGCTGCTCTGATACGTAAGAAGAAGTAAACCGAGAAAAATACGTAAGTGAGAACAAAAACATTATTATCGCAATCGCTGGTTTCCCAGAAGAAAGTGAACATCTGTACAGCCTCTCTGACCTGTTAAAAAGAAATATTCCAATATTTCAGTTTGTTTCGAGAAACTGTGTAATGAAGACAAACAACATACCCGAAACATATTCAAACGTATTTTCGTTGATGACGTCTATGATTGGGCAGACAACACGCCTGCTGTCCAGTGCTATTTGCTCTAGCAACGGCTCCAACCATCCATCTGTCGCCTCACAGTGTGCGTCCAAAAAAGTCAAAGTCTTTCCTTTGGACACTTCAGCACCTTTCAGTCGAGCTTTCACTAGACCGCTCCGCGTTCCCATCCGTTCCACGTGACAAGGTACCTCTAATCGAGAGACATAGTCATCCAACTTGGAGCCCAGTTGGCCTGATCCGTGTCAACAATACAAATATCGAGATGAACAAAGCCGTATTAAAACAAACGAGGACAATCAGTAATTAAATCAAACCAAACTATAGCATCCAAAACACACCTTAACATAAGGATACACTGATTCGTGTACAGTTATGGTCTTCGTCATTATCTAAATAGGAAGCGTGATTAGGATGTCTCATCAGTTGCTGCCAAGTTCATGAAATGAAATGCAGATGGCGGACCTCGTTTCATTTGTCTCGCTGGTTCTAAGATTAGTTCACAACGTCCCAATTAAATGTCACCAGATGTCCACTGAGCACAGTCAGACAATGAATAAGAACCGGCAGAACCAAGATAAGTGTCAAAAGCGAGCTTCAATAGTGTTTTCCCGAAAACGAACATTTCCAGCAGCAAAACAATAGGTGAAAATAAGTTGGTGCAGAAAAACTGGCTATTAGTTGCTGGATCCCAAAACAAAAAAAATGGCAGTGCAAAGGACTTCAGCGGGTTAGCAAAAACTGTCTGGTAGTAAATCATGCTCTGAATGGTTTGGAGTGGTGGACAGATAGATATAATGTCGCATTTCGAAGCATGATTCCCCAATAACCATTGTTGGTAGTGATCACCAATGTAATAGCACCTTCTGCTTCGGTTGTTATCTATCTCTCCAAGTCAACAATAAACCTTCACTTCAAATTCCAATGTTACACTAAATCTTCATAAAGTGTAGTCGCTCTATTTAAGTGAAGATCCTATCAGTTTTAAAAGATTATCCGCTAGATGTCCCAAGTATCTCTCCAACCTAAATCACTTAATCCTTTGTATTTCTTATGTGCGCCTAGCGGCAAAACAATAAAGCCACACAGTTTCTTCTTCTAACGAAATGTTTTGGAATGAAAAAGGTGGATACCAACATGTAACAGAATACCATTAAAGGGATGAAAATATTTGTATTTCTGAAAAACGACTGGGGGAAAACAGCTTAGACAAAACTACAGATACACTCCTATAGCTAAACATGTTTCCGAAAGACATAAGACAAAAAAAACTGAATCACTTCAGCTGCAGAAGAAAAAAATCACGAGCAACGTGCATGCAACGACACGTTCGGATTCCTTTGGTTGATAACATTTTCAGACAGACACAGTCGGCTATACGAGGTTACACCCACCTCAGTTATGATAAGAAGTGTTATGTGGAGTGAATTTAGAACACATTTTGACTTCCAAGCAAATGAACCTGAGTCTAGCGCAGAGTGCTGAACAGCCTCGTATGTCAAAACGGGCTACTCACAGTCTTCTAAGATGCCCAACCCCACGAGCGAATGGCCGTAAAAAGGATGACTATAACGGTTGTTTAGACAAGACGAACAAAGGTTGCCAAGTGGTAGTTTATATAACGAATTTTTCGACAAAAAGAAGACGCCTACACTGGACGTTTCGGCGAGAAGTACCTGATGAATGTACTAGTATTGTCCCCGGTTAGATAACTGGAAAACAAGCAATAAAACTCCTTCACTCACTGACAAAAACAACGAAGTTTAAATCAGAAAGGGAATCGTGTCCATCGGACATCCCAGAGGGAATCTATAGTATCTAGTGACCACACGTTATTCAGGCTGGAAAGTCAACGTTATGATCCACCAAAAGGGGGTGGGGTAATTCGATAAGAAACCTGATGCTAGGAAATCGGTAGTGGTCCGAACTGTAATCACAGCTACTAGTGTAAATGAACTATCTATGGTGAGTGGCAAAAAGAACTCAAATATTTGTCTACACACTGACGAGGTTTTAATCTCGTTTATTACGCAACATGTATCAACAGTAGTCGGGTTCCGGGAAGACGATGCCCCCGTAGATGTGTCCCATGTCACAAAACTATAACCACTACTTTACAGATTGGATGTGTTGGATTTTCCAGTCTCTGTACATCTTATATGAACCAGAATAAAAACTTCCGGAACATACTTTTCTATCGAGCACATAAGGGTGCCGGATATATTATTAGACGCCTGAGTTGGAGGTTCATCTAAAGCACAGGTGATCGAATACATGATCGGTTCTCTTGTCAAGATCAACTCAAAACGCTGCTTAACGGTCATCAAGAGGATTAAAAGGAGCACTCTCCACTAGCTGCAACCAGAGGAAAACCCTCCAAACTAATTTCGTCACAACTGCTCTTCCGAGTTTCCTCAACAAACTTTCAAAAAGACCAATATCTCTGTTCTATGTGTGATATTCTGATGCACAGCATTCTGATTTCGTAAATGATTGGGCACAGTTTAAACGGGACAAAACATTATTAAAAACTGAGCTACGCTACCCTTTTTTGTGGCGTGTACGTGCGCTTTCACTGGATGCGCGGTCCAAGCGCCACTTTCTGGATCTGTTACTGAAACGTTTGACGATTTTTGCTATGCTTGTGCAGCAATCGGCAGGCTGAGGCGGAATTAGCAACCCATTTTATAAATTCCATTGTTCCACAGAACACTGAAAGAACTCGTATCAAAGATATTTCACTGAAAATAGCTCTTTAATACAAATCCTACGTCCTCAACCAGAACAGGGTGCGAGTATTTAGCAGCACGCACCAAATCATCGTTTTCTTCTGTTACTTTTTACTTAGTGATAGTTCTACGGAAAGCTAGTCATCACATTCAAGAACCAAACCAGAGATAACAACTGCTATTAACGTTTGCTGGTAGGAATTAATTTCACTGCGGAAAATATCCGTCATATGTTAGGATTATGAGTATGTTAAGGATCGAAAATGTGCACAACTTGGTATTGGCATAACATATTCCACTATTGCCCAGCTAGCTATTTGACGAGATTTACTAGTATCCTCTGAAGTAAAACAATTCAAGATCGCCGTAGCACTTAACAGTACGATATTTATGCACACTCGTGGTAAATGCGAAGACGGAATAAGCTGAATGATAATTCAAGTGAATTAAACATTTGGGCAAAAATGGCATGAACAGAAAACAAACTGCAAAAGGAAAATGTAACAAACTAAATATAAGAAGCGAATAAAAATGTTTATTTGTTTAACACAGTAATTGATCGGGAAAAACCAAATGGTTAATAATTAGTTACAATCTCGTTCCAGGGATTCATGAATCAGCAGAGCCATAACTACTCCTTTGAATGAAATCGACGAACGCTATTTCCTAAAGTAAGAACATGATGATCATTCATATCACAGAATCGGTATGGTGTGACGCCCGGTTCTAAATACTGCAGTTAATAACATAAATTCCGTCTAGATAAACGTCAATTCTCCCGTGCCCCGTTTGCTATCCCACTACAGAAGAGCTGTTCTATTTCGGGTTTCGGTGTATTCAAGTAAAACTATACCAGAAAGTTCAATGGGGAAGAGACAAATGGAACCCAATTATGTTAACGGGATTGTATGTAACATTACTGATTGAGTAGGGGTGCTTAATAGGTAAGATACAAACAACGTTTTTTATAATTGCAGCAATGTTGTCCTCTAAACAGGGAAGAAGACTGGGAATAGCAACCCTTGGCAAAAAACGTTCCGATCGTCCAATGGTCAATTATGACTGTCGAAGTGTTACCCAATATGGTTCGGTAGCTTAAAAGTCTGACTTAGCAATGGTTATAGGGATACTGTGTGGAACAGTAGTCCGAGTCAGATATTGACGTTTTGTGTGCCGCGCCCCTAGGGTGAACTAACTTTGCACTGCCAGGCGACTAAGAAAATGTAGTCAACGGCTCTGAGTTAGACTAAAGAAAACCACACAGCCGGCAGTCTCAAAGGCAGCCCGTTAAGTCAAAAGCTGCGGGGTTCGCTCAGTCTGGCTCCTTCCGTGCAACAAACGATCACGAACCACCAGAACTGACCGCTGTTCGAACAGACCAGTCCACCGATTCTCACGTTTATCCTTCTCCCATTTCCTAAGTTTGGTTTCTTGAACTAAAAACAGGCGGATTTGGGGCTGAAATTATTGGAACATGAGAAGCGTCAGATGTTTCCCAACTCTTTCCAAGGATGCCAGTGGCAGACTACCGTCTCAACTTATCACGTCTCACCAATCCACAGGGAAGCTGAAGAGATGTGTAATGATTGGTGCTTACAAACAGTCACTGCAAGCTTCCTGAAAGGTACCACACAAGATGCACAATTCTCATATGGCGGCTGATGTACAGTCCGTAGATCCAGCTTGCGAAGTGGAACATTGGTAACTTTACTCCCAGCCACTAATCATAGCGTTCTTGGATTTAAAGGGTGGGCTGGACTGGGTTGTTCGACGTGCTATCACTGCCAAAACAGAGGAATCACTGCGGAAATAACTGCATGCACGAGATGAATGTAGAGCGAACACGAATGGCAGCCATCCCGGCGGTTATCTACTTCAAATGACATTCGACAGAGAAACCTCATCTCCCTTCAACCACATGATAGGTAATATTCCAGAAGGAGAATTTGGGGGCTCCGAAGACCATAGTTAATAGCCAGCATGTATCTGTTGGGGAAAGACTATTTTCCCCAAAAATGATTTAATTTTCGAGATACTATCGTTTAATATCTTGTGATTTTGAATCTTACTTTTTCGCGCCACAACGTGCCAAAACTCAACTTTGGCGCACGTTTCCCCGGCGTCTGTGATTGG
>JTDE01000810.1:0-11748 GCA_014338405.1 Paragonimus skrjabini miyazakii
ATGTGAGACAGAACATTTCGGTAGGACACGATTGTGAATAAGCTGAGCAACGCTCCTAGTTGTGAGTAGCAACCGCAATTCAGCCGCCGGGTATGTACGAGTTAGAGCAGACTGTGATTTTTTGACTTACATCAGTTGTGATATGATCGCGACTGAAGAGAGTAAACGAAATGTTAACATCTCGCGACGTATGTCTTCTATCGTTATTGGTGAATTGGATCAAGGGAACGCAGTGTTTTAAATTACTGTAAGCACCTGAACTACGACCTGTCGTGACATAAGCAGATGTGACAAACGACAAATGTCTAACTGGCCTGTGCTGACAAACTGACCGGGACGCTAAGCCCGGCGGCACATGAACGACCATTCACTAAAATACAGTAGTGTAACCAGTAATCAGTTTTATGGCTCGGCGTGAAGCTCACCTTAGCTTGAACAAGACACTTAGCTGAACAATCATCAGAGACCTTGAGAAGGAATCACCTTAAAGCATCACAGTGGACTTCTGAGTTTGAGGAGCCTCTACACACGTATGAAGGGCGAGCTGGGTGAACGGTAGAAGTAAATATGTGACATCTAAATATTACCCGGGACGAACGTTAAAAAAACTTGGAATATCATTTGCTGATTTTTACCAGTGGGACGAATCACAGATATTTGTACAATGTTCGCAACAGACCATCTCATCGCGCAAGGGTGTCCGGACAGTTTAAAGTGAGACACAGAACTCGTTCTTTCCCATTGGCCATATGCTCATCGGATGTAATCCCTACCGGCAACATCGCGAACTACATCGATCGCAAGATGGATGATTAAGCTCTACTCTGACCTTCACAGCCTTAGAACAGTACCTCAATCACGTACATCAATAAATTGATACCACGATACGGATTTGGAACTTTCAAGCAGTCTTACTATTTTATTTATGTGTGGAACTTCTTGAAAGTCGTGTAAAAAGCCATATTGGGCAATTTTAGTTAGTTAAAAAAAGTTCAGCAAAGTAGTTAAATGTAATGCAATACTGGCGAGATGAAAGAAAGAATGGTACGCCTACTTCTTAACGCGAATCCAACTAGTCCACATCATCCGATTAGCCGACATTCAGCTCCCACAAGCAAGTACAAATCTGGATGACTAACTTTGTTTTGTAAAATCTCGTTCTGCAATTGTTTCTTGGGCCATGACCCAAAAACATGTCGGACAGTCATATATAGGAATTTTGGGAGTCTAACGATAAGTAACCCGTCATTGGAGTCGGGCAGACTGAATCAACAGAGCTATCATTCAATTGCTAAAACCCACGGAAGAAAACATGCCAAACGGTTAAATATCAACCACATCAGGTGGCGAAACATCAAAATGACTGATTTGTCTGGCCCGATAAAAACGGGTATGTATGCATTTCGACTTTTTTGCACAAGTTAAATCGAATAGAGTAATACCAGTGGAAAGCTCGTCAGAAAAGGTAGAAAATACGAGGGCCGTAGCAGCGGGGTGAACGAGACAATGTGAGGAGTGTGAGAACAAACATGAAGTACGAAACACACATGAAAGAGAGGGTTGATCGGATAAACGGCATACAAATCGGTTCGGACTAAAGCATACTGAGCAGACGTCTGGCACCGTAGACTGAATGGTGCCATAATGTCAAGGTGAAAAAAGTAGAACAGAAGAAAGTGAATAGGACGAAGCTATTTGCAAACCCCAGACAGAGGTCATAGAACAGAATGGACAGTTGTTTTACAAGAAAGTAGAGCAAAAAATAATAGATGGGACTAAAAGTTCAGATACAGTCGAAAACAGACGAAATATAACGAGTGATAGAGTAGCTCTTTAATAATACAAAAATGTACAAAAAAGTCTGTTTGGAAAGACCGGTGGTTCGATCGAGTGCAGCGGAGGCAAAAGGAGGAACAAAAGCGGCAAACTATCATCACCAACAACAACAAACAGACAATTTTCAGAGGAGAAAATGGCATGCACAGCCGAGAAAAACAGTCGGACAGAAGGCAATGAGAAACAGGAAAATCAACCCGAATAATAAGGAGATTAAAACATAACAAATCACAAGATCAGAGGTGCGTATCGGGTTATACAATAGCGGAGTGATTAGAAACGTTGGACGACGGAAGCGTAATTAGAAGACAAATAATCCCACAGAATGAGCAGATTAAGGGTCGGTTAGAGCATTAGCTGCACTAATTCAGATGGACAGACACAATATGCGTAAAGACTGGCAATCGAGGGGATGCGACGGAAATTATGGACATTTAGTCGAGACAACACCAAAGAACTGAGAGGGTCAGTGGCTTGCAGAAGTACGAAAAGCGAACGGAATGCGACTGTCTAAGATCCCGACGTGAGTCATTAACCGTAACGTATGTACACTGTTGTGTGCTGCCTGCAGGCTGACAGCAGATACAAGAACACAGGCACATAATGTGAGTCGGTCGTGCGGCTCTTGGTGGGAGCGAAGTGGGTGTGGGAGGGAGAACAATATGCAGTAGAAAATGATGCTGCCTAAGTGCATCAGGGAGGCTCGTTGAATTGACCGACTTCTTGGTAGATGCGCTCTTTCAGTTGTGCAATCGGTAAATCATCCAATTCCGCCTCGAAATAGAATGGTTTCTCAGCTACAGGCTAACACAACGAAGACCAAGACGACAATACACATTTAGACATGGGGTAGAAGTGGAGGAGAGAGAGTGGAGGGAAGACGGTCAATTTGGCTGGCGAGCGGAAATGCATCGAACAAAACATGAGAACCGAAGCGAAAACAGGATATACAATAGACAATCTAACGAGCAGATTTAAAAATCACAGGCCCGACAAGGAGTGCAAATATACGGATGCCCAGATAGCTCCCGAAATTCAATAAGCGAGGTACGACCAGCCTACGATGTCTACACAAGGTCAGACTAATGAGTCACGGCTGCATTCTGCAACAGCACCATAGACGCCTGACCATTTGCTATTCACATATACAGTCTTCCACTACATGGAATCTTCTATCCAGAAGAATCGAGCCTATTTGGTACTGCGCCACACACATCTCGCGGCCCAATCCCTTTTTGCTTTCCAATGTCTATTTTTCAGAAGCGACATATTCATGGACGCTTGTATGAAGTATCCACTTTACTTAGGCGACGTTAACATATGCCGATATGTTACCAAGCTTACTTAGAGTATGGCTAGAAGCAAAGGACTTCCATTTTGTCGTTCATAAAAGACATCCATTTTTTTTTGTTAGCAGTCAGTTTAAATCTCCCACTTCCACAAGGACGTTTGATACTTATATGCATCCGTGAAGTGAAATCAACCAACCGTCTTGCCAATAATCATGACAAAAGTTATCCAACCTCTATTTTTCGGGTACCCCATAAAATAGATTGTGTTTGGTCATTCTCCTCAGTGCACATCGATAAAAGTGCACTTAAACGTAAACAAGTTCTGATCTTGGTGATTATGGACTGTGTGAGCGTCGCAGAGTCTGGTTGGTTAGAACGAGTGATTATATGAGTACATGGTGGGTTGACTAAGTCAGAAAAGAACCTTACATTTCTAGCACATCGAAAGTTCAGTTCTGTTTAGTTTATATAATCATCACAAAGACAGATTTCACTAATACCATTGAAACGGTCATGGTGATTTTTGCCAGAAGGTGTAGAACATGTCATGAATAAGGTAATTTCATTTTGAAGGGGGTTCAAATTATCAATGTATTTATATAAAAAACATCCAACTGTTTCAGCTGAATAGTAGTAAATATCCAATAGGGCGCATTATCAGATAGCTTATAAAAAAGCAACATAAAACCAGATAAAAATCACACTGGAATACTAGGAGATGTGTGCGATTACCCATGCCGGTGGGGGAAAAAATAGGGTTAGCCAGCATGCTTCCTGCGTTGACCAGACATGATAAGCGCGTGCATCCTATGTTCCGCTCACGGTTCTCCCTTTTACACACGTGCACTCTGTCATGATAACGAGCATCTACGTGACCGTTCTTGATACCAGTTATTTTTCGACTTATCGACCGTCATGCTACCGTAAACGTCCCACACGTCTTTAACTTATCACACACGGTTTATTAAAAAAGAACAACGACATGAACCTACCTAGAGGAATAAATGAGGACATCCAAAATCGAGGTACAGTCACGATATGAAACTGTCACTTGTGGTTACAGTCCTCATCAACTATTATGCACCTGAGTAGACTTAGAAACTCACTATGCACGACTAAGAAATGAATATAACTCCCATAAACATTTTCGCTTCCCATCATTAATCATATTATGCCCCCATTCCTATGTACACAACGTGAGGTCATCTGTATGTCAAACAACTTGTCCCTTACATCGTAGGTAGATTATCTTTGTATGCTAATTTTATTTTGGTCGTATTGGTGACATTTTGTCAACCGGTGATGTAGTCATCAGACTGAAACCGTTGTTGTCAAGCCAATAAGATCAGACAAATCCGCTTCGCCTTCCATAATCAACACAACAGTAACAACAAAAATCGAATTAACACACCTTTGCAAGTCCCTTGAACAAAAGTAAATAGCGTAACCAGGTAAATGAGATTGAAGCAGTTTTGATAACTATGATTGTTATAGAATAAACGGTATCCGAAAATTTGTGGCATCTAAATGATAAGATGGAATTCTACCATACTTAGCCAGAATACTCACCTAGAGAGAAACAAAAAAAAAACGTTAAGATAGCATACGTTAAGTTATCATGGCTAAGTAGTTCTACTCAAAACAATTTGAGTATTTTGTATTGACCAACTGTCTGTTTTACTGTTAGAATAGTTGCTGATCCATCATATCAAGGATCACCGATAACCATTATATACATTGGGTGTAGGTTATATGACCATCTTTTCAGTCATAGCTTGCTGTTATTAAATATCACCACTCGACGATAGCAGATATGTACTTTTTGCCATGTTCTGAGGTTTTGTGATGTGCCAGTGTGCTGCACATACATGTGCACGTTGTGATCCACATCATCTGACACATGTTGAGTGGAATGACACCAAATCAAACGTGAACTTTGTGATGGATCAGATGAACCGTGTTGCATGTCATTTCAAGGGACGGCTACAGAAGCATATCAGGCTGACTTGTAACGAGAATTGGCAAACTAATGACGCGTCTCAGGGGAGCCAATCACGACATTAGACTGTTACTTCAAGAATATTCCCGCAACCATGATCAAGAGATAGCATGAAGCATAAAGAAGGAAGCGATGAAACGAATCAACAGAGAAGTAATGTTTAAGTACAGAGAAGCTTTTTACAGTAATTCAAATGCCGCATCGATTTAGTGCTTATCCAAAGTCGTTCGTTTTTTAGTGTTAACGGAGAAGCACGAACAACGACTGTGCGTTACTGTGTTTGACCCCTGCGGTAGTGGGCGACACTGGTTTGGACCGGAGAGCCCAGGTTTAAAGTGCAGGCATGAGATTATATGGGTCCGAGTTTGGAGTAACTGTGACCGATTTAGACCTCCCTCGACCCTACTTATTGTTTGAAGCAACGGTGAATCTATTTGTTTGTAGGACACCATCTGGTGAACTGGTAATCTGAAGTCTATGAGTGTTACAAAATCACCTGCATCACGCAGGTTACAATTCCGTTGATTGGGTTTTGCAAAAAGACAGTACCGTCTACCGAAGAGTGAAGAACGTTTTGACATCAAAAGGAGTTCCAACTATACCATGACCAGAATGAAACCCGAGCAAACACGTTCGAGGTCGGTTAGGTCGCGCTGTTAGCCGAGACTGTAATAACGCAAGACGATTCTAACCCGAACATATACTTATTGGTGCATGGGGAAAAAACGCTTCAGTCTTACACCGAGGATATCGAGAAAAGTAGAGAGGAAAGAGCGGTTGCTGTTACGAATACCGTAGAATCAGTGACAATATAGTTAGTGTGTACCAGAAGCAGCCCATTTTAGGGTAGATTGTGACTGAACAATGGATGTTTCTTGACTTGAACATGTTCGTCACGAGGAGCTTCTTGCCAGCCGAAACATATCGAAACAAGGCGCGGGGTATGCGTTCTTTCTGGGTCGTGAGACCAACTTGAGAAAAAAATAGGTATTACCCTTTCTAAACTTCATCACTCATAGGAGCAAGGTATACAATGTTCGCCAAAAAGTACACCCCTTTCATGAATCGTTTCACCTTGTCATGAAAATGTGTTGACTGTTAGAAAGACTGTGCAAACGGATTATGCGTTTTAGCAAGGCAGCCCCTGGTTAATAACCTCATTGCCAAGTGGGGTACACAGGCTGTCTGATTTTGTAACTTGGATCAAACCCGCGCCATCGTAGTAATTCAGGGTCATGAGATCCAAGTAGCGAACGATGTTGCAATGTCGCTAGGACCTTTTTCAGTTTAGCATGTACCAAGCAACTTAGTAACCCTCCGCACCTGACACGACCGCATCCTCTCACTCTGTAGGAGCCAGCCAGTTCCTACGTTTTTCAGCCTATCCGTGTGCACATTAACAGGGCGACTCCGTCCACCGTTGAAATCCATCTTAACCTGAGAACGGCATAGTTAAGGGTCAGTGTGATGAGCAGAACAATGAGGCTGATCTAGTCAGCAGCTATGCAAGTATGGGAAGCAGGATAATCAACCAAAGAAACTGTGGATAATTCAACTTTATCAAAAAAATGACCCGTTAGCCACCAGACTGAAAGGTATAGTAAAATTGGTGACTATACAAGATACCCGGGGAATGATACACCTCAACAAGGAACTGTCTGAGAGGATAGACAGCTGTCGAGAACATTTCGGTGAAATGATCATCCGCTGACTTTAGCAGTATTTCGTAAGATTTCGGACTAACTAAGTCCTAGTCACAGTCTTCATAGAATCAGTAAAAACGATGTTCGCGCTAGGCAATCTGGCTGCATTCTGATATTTACCGAAAATCACTACGATTTCTACGTGAAATAGGCGACGTGATTTGCAGGGTAAGGTGCGTAGTGAGTTAAAGTTTGTGAGCTGATGAAAAGATGCTTTCAATAGAGAAGCATGATAACAAGGGAAGTGTATGGGAATCAATATGTAAGTTGCCCAAAAAACAGGTACACAGTGCAACACAACACTGAATCAGTATACAAGTCTGGAGTGCAGACCGGTTGAATTGTAACAGTAAACCAATATTTCTGGATCACAACGTTGACTACCAATTGTTTTTTTTTAGTCAAAATATTTTTATCCCGGTAGTATTTTATAAATTCCATGTAACAAGTGTACTTCCTCGGTAATCGCTAACATCAAATCGAAAATATGTGAGACCACTGGAAACAGACGAGAGCTAATCATTCAGTTCGCTATCAGCAGATTACAAAAATGATAAGAGAACTATCTTTTTTGAAAAGACTTCAGTGGGAGTGATATTGCGCCTACTGCAACAGGTGATCGGAATGGCAGTGGCAAAATTGACAAACATTGGACCGAGGAAGTATCAAGATTTGTTTAGAGGACGAAGTATGTGGATTCATGGGATACGCTTTCTGGTAAACAGTGTGTAAACAATTCACGTGAAGGTTTTGTCAACGTGTATGACTTCCAGAGCAAGATACACCTAGCACATCTGTGTTGGACCTGAACTACAGGGCGAGAAGTGCGTAGTTGTTAAATCTTCCGATGCACAGTTGACGGGCTGACGCATCCGAGCTGATGGGAAACGGCAAGTGCGACAAACCGTATGCCGGAGTACTTACGCTTGCTACCACTGAAGTACGTCACACCTGAAGGGGTGCGTTAACAACCATCTCCTTCGCACTCACACATATGGTATCACATGTGACTCTTGAAGACGTACAAGACAACTTGTAGTCGTAATCACGTTTCAGCTGTTAACATGGCACACTTTTGATCCAAATTGACGCCCATAGTAGCAATGGGGCAGTAATAGGTGCACATACACACATGGCGAGAGAAGGAGTCGCATGACTGTTATGAGCACATAAGTCCAGGTATGGCGATGACCTATACGGCGAAAATGAGGCCTCGATCGTGCGCGTGCGTACGCACACGTGTATGTGCAAGAAACCCTGGGACCCATTGATCTACTCACAAACGGCAGGCATGTTACACAAGGTAACGAACAGGTAGAGAAACCCACCTAAATGTGTCTAAACGCTTAACTCCACGTATGTGCGTGAGCAGTGCGCATGGGTGTACTTTGGGGTCACATGATTACGATGCATGAACCACAGGAGTGCACCCGCGAGAAAAGTGCGTGCGGATGGTGGTTGCGAGTAATCAACAAGTCGCGTGAAACACGAGATCAAACGCGTATACCACAATGAGAGAAAATAAAACAGTTCATCCATGATTGTTATACCAGTTGTGGGATGGGTTGGGTGTTGTGTGGTTTTGATCTAAACGAAAGAACAATAGTCACGCAATAGGAATTTCGGTAGTACGACCTAACTGAGGATGTGGCACAATTTTAAACTAAGAACATGTCCAATAGATTGCAAGTGGCTCTTCTTCTAGGAATCACTACATACAGACCAATGGGATCGATTACTGTTCGGAAACTAATGCAATATAAACGAAATGGGTTGGTTAGTTGTAAGAAATCATACTTATGTACCAAAATTGTCCATAAATTTTGCGTCTGACAAACGGAACGAACTGTGACATGTTATGCGTCACAGTACACAAGAAAACGTCGACGACAAACAGAAAACCGACTGGAAGCTATTAACAGTGTCCGGGACAAACCAAGCATTTAGCCATAACTTACAGTCGTCAGACTACCAATTAGTTAAGAGTCCGGATGTACGTGACGACCATTCAGTGCAAGAATCAAGACAATTGACATAGTAAAAGACGTCAACACTATACGAAACCAGCAGTTCAGAACTGCCCAGTGGATGATGGCAGCCTTCAGTTCACTGACTTGAATTGGTGCATGGATCAATCCACTGTAACCATCCGGACGACAGGCAGGTCTCGCTCTCCATCAGCTAGTTTAGGAGTTCATAGCTGCCATTCACTACAGCAAAAGTGCCTCCATACCCAGATTGAGCTTACAAGAAACCATCATCTGCTTCGACTTATCAACATGATTTGTGTTACTAAATCAGTAACTTATAACTTCCCTACAAAATAACCCCTAACCTGTAATGAGTTCACTTGATATGAAGCAACTATAACAGATGTGAGCATCGCAAAACTCGTTGACTTATTCTTTAATCGCAAGTTGAGTATTTATTTTAAGTAGCTCAAATTTAGTTCACCAAAAGTGCTATGTGGCCTACGTTCTCGCTAATTCTCTCATAACGGTCATAAGAGTGAACAGAAGGTACTCTGGCTCGTGTTTCCGTTTATAACACGTGAAGTGGGATAACCTAGAGAGAGAGAGAGAGAAAATATCAGAAAGAATGAAAAATAACAAAAAAAAGTCTAAGCAGAAGAACTAAAAATGTTTTGAATACAGACGTGTTACTGACTGCGATACGTTGCCATCCTGGATAGCAGTTTTAACCGGCGATTTAAGTGATCACGAGGATCCCAGTCAGGCAGACGACACCTACCACTTTATCAAATTGTACAGTACAAGTCATTGTGCTTCCTGACTACGTTGTTGTTTGACCACCACACGGTTGTGCCTAACTGTTGGTAGTCTAAGTAAACAATGCACGGTGCAGAAAACACTCAGCTGGCATACGGAATACATGACCCAACTATCGTAGACTACGCAACCCGATTAGCTGACCGATTGATCGTGTGTCGCGGGCGTTCCGGAGTGCGTATTGACTAACTGCCGCATTGCATGCGTTCGCTTGTTGAGATAATCAGCCATGAACAAACGATGATCAAACACAGAAGTCTGTTGATATGTTCGTCACAAGCAGGCCGCCATATTTCGGAACCGCATGTTTCCTATGATACACGCAATGTTTGTATAGAGAGTCATATCTAAGCCGGAGATGATCTGTAGGTTCGGATCCAACCGAATGTGGGGTTGGTAGTTGCTTTCGATAGACCACGCGGCGGAACAATTGCAGTCACAATACACAGATTGGTCCACTAATAGATACGACTGAAATTAACACATATTATTAGCAACAGTCAACCTATAAAGCAATCTCGCTAAATTGGTATGATCCACGATGTTTGTAAGGACAGCCAACATCCCTGTGCTAGGTAAACTGCTGTACCATGCATTCGCATGGGCTGGGCTATTAAGCGCTTGACAACGGTTGCTCACGGCACTTGACTTATGTGTTTAGGTGAACAAAAACCAGTGGTTCGATCGAAGAGGAACAACAACAACAGCAAATCGGATTGCGTTAACAAATCGTTTCGTCTGGAATACCGTCTCAGTGATCGAGAGACTAGTGAACATGGAAAACGCTGTAGCTCATCTGTATCCACATCTCTTGACGATACACTTGTGGATTTGCGAGATAACACGCTCGCTAAAAAGCGTCAGCGCTATACGGCGATAAAGGCTATACAAACAAACACAAATCCACATAACAGATATCACATGATAACAGTCCATAACACACATACACACACGTCATCTTTGAATCATGTATACTTAAGACACACGTGTGGGCGTTAAATGTAAATCTTAATTAGCGTTATTCAATTCGGATTAGTACAGACGGTATAAAACTGACGAAAGGATTCCGTGTGTCCAGAGTCGTGTAAAAACAGAAGACGAATTATTTCGTCGATCAGGAGGGGGAAAACTTCTCAATAAGCACACACGACAGCCAGCTCCGACAGGAGTCAGGTAAACACACACATGGCTGATGGCATTTGTTTCAAGATTAACCCGTCACAATGACCATAGTCAGAAGATACCAGCGCATAAACGTTACCACAAATGGTTTGCGCTGCACCATCTATGGTTCCGCTCACTCACGCACATACACGCAATCAGGCAATTCAATAATGTGAACAAATTCGGAAGCCTTCATTGTCAAGGTTTGCAAACAGTGAAGCCGAACAACACATCGTTCCTACCGGTTTGTCCACGACTCAGGATCAAGTCAAATTATCACCCGAAAATTTTTTCGTACGTTCACAAGGAAGGAATGCACAGTGTTGTTACCAGTACAAAGTAAGCACGCGTGCATCTGGCGTACTAATGTCTCAAACATATACCTGTTGGTTGTTGACACGTGAGACTGTGTAAATCACGGGACCGACAATGATGGAAACATTTATTTTAGTCAATCGACCAACCAACAGAATCATCATCATCATAGAAAGTAATACATCAGTGGTTCACACTGATGCTTAACTGACACGACAGAATCACCACAACATAGTCTGATACGAGAAGGATTGGGGACACTTCCACCCTTGACGTGACAAGCATGGAACAGTCAGAAGCTTATCTACTTAACTAATGGCTAGGGCCAACTAGTACGAAAACATCAACCTTTAAACCCAAACGACCAGTTCAATCAACCAGGAATAATCGAATAAAGCGCACAGAAGCAAACTACTCCTCAAACAGAAGAAACGGACAACCTGATTGTCTCTAAGCAATCGATAAGTTCGGTTGAAACACATTGAGCAATATTCACATTTGACTACTGATTCTGATATTTTTTCGACCATTCCTCTCCGAAACAGAACACTTGAATTAAGTTTCGCTCTCGTTAGAGCTATTAAGCAGTGCACATTCACGACACGACTTGGATGTTGACTCTGACTAGGTTATCACGAGATAATCGTGTT
>JTDE01000810.1:11848-32638 GCA_014338405.1 Paragonimus skrjabini miyazakii
ACATATCTCTGTCACGACCGAGATTTGGACTCCAGTTCACGTGTTGATCACTGCACCAATGATTTAACAATGGAGGCGATCGAAAAATTACACTTAAAAACCCAGTCAAATTCGCTTGCGAGTTATGCACTGGTTGCCCGGCCACCTCAAGAGGAGAGTAACCGCTTTGTAAAGTCGAAAAACCTACAATCCAGACGCCTTTAGTATGCTAGAATCATTGAACTTATTGGCCGACGCCAGTTTTTTGACATCGACCGAATAGTCGACTGCAACCTCCGAATTCAGACACACATTTAGGCTAGTTCCTTTCGAAACATTACTTACATGTCAAGATGTGTCTGGGCGTTCAGATGTGATCATTTGTTCATAACCTTTTGTAAAGTCATAGCGCAGTGGTCAACACAGTTGTGCCCTAACAGTGCGGGCTGGAGTTAAAATACCGGTTCAGACGAAGTACGTGTTACTGACGAGACTTGAACTTAAGTCAATTGTTGACTTTCAAAATCTGCTGCTTTTTACATAGCAAGATGTTTGCACAATGCGGCAACCCAAGCCAGATATGGAGGCAAGATACCACAAAATTACCGAAGCAAAGATAGTTGAATCAGTCAAGGTGACTTTACGTCGAACGCGCAATCGTATGAACATAGGTCGGCAACACTAGGACTGAGCTACCTCCAGTTTACTAATGAGACGTATATGAAACATTCACAGTCCATAATGAGGCGACAGAGATTGGCTTATTGACACGGAAAATGTAGAATAAAAACGACAGGTTCATAAAGACACCTGTTCCGCTCCAACTAAACACTGTATTCAACATCGGTCATTTTCGTCAACGGTGAGTCTTTGTAACAACACTACTAAAACACTGTACTGTTAGACAATTTGTTGTTATTCGTGAATACTTCGTAAAATTGGCCCTTCCAGACAAATCGATTGTATGCTGCTTCGGTCTGCCACTTGACCTAATGGAGCTTGTAGTCGCCCACTAAAACGGTGGAACAGCCCACTCATAATAGCCTTGACAGTGTGAATGAAGTTGTCAAGATGTCCCATGTGTGTTCGAATAGCTACACCGAGGGTCAAAGGCGTTTGACCTAACATTAAACAGATAAATTGTTTTGGATTCAAAATGGCGACCTAAAAAAGAAAGAAAGGAACGGCGCTAGTATTGATCGCCAGTCATGTTCCCGCTGCGTTACAGTATAGTTCGTGAGCAGTGTACGCGCGCTAGGGCAGTATTCAATAATCTAGGTCACTCGTGGCGTACTGGTTGTATACATAAGGCGGCTGTGAGAGAAGCGAAACGCAGTCACTTAGAGTGGATGGCGTAAGTCGTCCTCAACTGATAGACCATCGAAAACATCAAGTGCCAATAGCGGATAAGCGGTAATGGGGTAAGGAGAAGGACATTTGATAGTGACGATCAAGCAAGTAATTTTGCTTAGTCCTAAGGGTAGTTGGATCATGCACTAAGGATACTAACGAATCGTCTTCCAAGTCGAACATTCCTTGTGGATGTCTCAATCAATGTAAGCTGCGGGGTGGGTGACTTAGCACAAATAGATTATGCTCAGATACTGAATAGGGGCCCTCGTGAACCACAGAGTCTGGAGTTGAAGAGGATGGAACAGATGACAGTTTATTTGTCTCAGTGTTATGAAGACCAAGGTCGGCTGACTGAGTCATCTGTGAACTGAGTGCGATTAATGAAGAAAGGCAAGGCAGACCGCGTGTCTTGCGGTTACCACACAACTCTCATTTCCAACTCGGCTGTTTGTGTGACAAATTTATGCACCGTGATCGCCATCTCGGAACTCAACTAGTCAGAGGTTACGGGATTCGATTCACGATGAATAACATAATCCACAATTTCGAATTTACTGAAGACTGCTTTAATTTTCGCTTGTCAAATCACTGCTGAATCAAGTCGTGTCGCTCGCCAGTCGCTCCGGAGTTTAGAAATGTGTACAGCGTGATAAAAGCAGAAAGTCGCCATTACTGAATGGTAGATGACTTAAGTTAACAAACATTGAACAGCATTCAAGATTGATCGCAACTTTCGAATCCCCATAGACTGTCCAGCCAGCCCTTTGGAAGAGGCACTATACTCAAGTCTCGCTCTTGTTAGAGCTCGTCAGTAGTGCATTACCGACGAGCTCTAACAAGAACGTAACTCGAAAATTAGGCTAATATTATTACTACGTAGTTTGACCACTTGAACACATATCATTACGGCTTGGTGAGTGAAGTCGATCAATGTACAGACTCAAATCTTCATCTCTTAACTTATTAGCAGATCAGCTGCTGATACCAACCAACAAGGCCAACTGTACGTAAACAGTAGTAATCGAAAATCGTCACATGTTTGCAACTTCTAATCTTCCGCGAACACGCTTGTTAACCTCAGGGTAGAACCATTCAGATTGTGGTTTTGTAAATGTGATCTTGAGATCAATCTGAGATAAGTTCTTGATGTTCAGAATAATTCAAATCGGTGAACACTGCCATAGCCCCGGAAATACGAGCGCTAATTTCGTTCCCCATACGCTCGCTAACCGTGATATAGCTTCTTAAATAAAGAAACTGATTAACAACCTCCGTAGTTTCGCTGCTTAGTCCAAGATTAACATGGCTGTTACCGTCTTGGGACAATACTCTGCAGTTTGAAGTTTGAAGTTATCTCGGAGGGCAGGGCGGGACGGAAAATACTGTCTAACATTAACTGAGTTTTATGTAAATTGTTAAACAGCGGTGTCTTGTTTATCGCATAATGTAGAAAGGTGACCTCTCGTCGGACGGAAGTCAACACCTGGATTTGGTGGGTGCCACAGACAGACCTATATTACTCCGTTCACAACAAAATTGAGTATAAAGAAGGAAATAGGCAACCGTGACGAATACCACTTTTGATAAGGGATGTATTTGGTGAGTCCCTGTAAACTTCAATCTGAACTGATTTGCCAGAGTAAGGCGCTGGTAGTACGACTACACGTTTAATTGTCACACTCTCGTCTAGGCAACTGTAAAACTGCACGTTCATTCACAATCAAATGCAGCAACCGTTCGTGCCCGTCACATTTGACTCTGGCCCACGATTTGACAAAAGTAACCACGGGAGCGAACCAAAAGCAGTTCTCCAACCAGCACTACAGATAACCGATTCACAAATATAATATAGAAACGCGTAACCAAAAGTGGTTAAGATGAATATGTGATGCGGTAACTCGATATGAGCATCAAACGGAGCTCATCGGTACGGTTAGTATTAAAACTGGCGCCAACGCCTCAAGTTTGTAAAATTGGTTGTGTTGCATAGTAGATAGATAGCACAACGTACCTCGTCATTTGGATCGTAATAGCATTCCAGGTAGGGATGAGCCAATGCCTCCTCGACAGTGATCCGTGTCGCAGGATTGAAGGCCAGCAGACGCTCCAACAAATCAATCGCTGTGAGGAGTAACAGGAGAAAGAACAAGGATAAAATCACGTTGAAACAACGACGGCTCCAACAGCGGATCCGTTAACAGTCAAATAAAGCAGCAGTGCCTGAAATTAATAAGCGCTCAGAAAATTGTCTGTTACTAAATGAGTATTAATTAAGAGCGCAATAGAAACATAATGGATTGGAGTCACATTGTGTAAGTCAATCATACGGTAAGCGTTTTGTCGAATTAAGTGAATTCCCGTGAAACGAAGGCAGTAACTAGTTCTTCTGCACTAACAACCAAAGTAAGACCAGCTCAAGCGAGATGCGAGCGATCAGCACAGTCTAACTACCTGTGTGTGGTCGTTGCGGATTTAGTTAGTGAGATTAGCAATCGAACAGTCAAGGCACAGATGATATTTGGTAAACTGTGCAAGGTGTGACATCTATCTTGTCGCGTACTTGAATAAATCGTCCGAAAAATCAGTAGGACAAAGGTCTAGGTGATACAAAACAACCTAGGTTCATTGAAAAAGAATACCTTTCTTCACAAAAAGTAATAATATCCACATTACTGGCAATCACAAAACTACAATCATATCAGCTCAAGTTGGTCAGTTCAAGACCATGATCTAGGGCATTGATTCAACGACTTCCGTTGTTTAAAACAAACACAGGTTCAAATAAAATGTATTAATCTAGCGAACAAACTCGATGAATCATCCGGTTAATTAGGGTCGATAGACTTATGTTCTGCGTACAAGTGCCTATGTATGAACTTTGGTTAGCTTCACTTTCACCATGTGGGATGCTGCACCAGTCAAGGTCCATCACACACCTTCGTTTACACAAATGGGCCTAAAACGCCCAACTATGCAGAGTAATTCTGTATAGCTAAAGTATGTGGCCCGCTCGCATGGATAACGTTTTGATATTACACTTTTTTGATAGCCAATGTTTTTGTAGAATCACGTGTGTTACAGGAGCATCACATACTTAAGGACACAGTTCATCGGTATGACTTCGGACCGAGCAAGTCTAACATGTCAATAGGAGTGAGAAGCTCTTCACGGAGACTTCGGTGTACGTGGATGCTTCTTGAGTGATGCTCTTTGGATAGCATTTGGGTAAAACCACGAACAACAGCGGGGCGGACACAAAAGGACGTAGTGCCAAAGAATAAAGACTTCGATTTTAGGGCAACATTCTGTAGAACGTAAGCTGTATCCTAACTAAAGCTCAAACGATGATGTTCACTTGCAAAACACAGAAATAGCAAGGAATAGGAATCAAAAGCGCTTCTGTTGTGGGAACTTCCGTTCCTTTTAAATTCAGTACAAGTTACCAACTTTGTCTTATTTACTTGTCAAGATAGCCAATCCTGATGAGTTTCACTAGGTTTGGTGTGTACGTATCTATAAATAAAGATTACAAAAACCAATAAATAGTTTGATAAGAAAAACGACAGAACAATTCAAGTGAATATTAAAAAACTCCTACCTTTAGGGTCTGCCATTGGGTAGATATCCTTCCAAGGTTTCCTTGGACTATTCTTGAACTTCTCGACAAAACGTCTGGCCTAAAAAGTGGACGGAACAAATGGAGATATAAAATGAAAATATCCTCTCCAGAGGAAAACGAAAAAATTACGTACACAATCACACCATCAATGATAAGATTTGGAAGACAGGGAAAGAAAACTACTTTAGAGAGACCACTTCCGCCCGTTACCGTAAAGCTTCTGTAAGAAGCTAACATCATTGAGACAATAATCCCTCACACACGACTACGGATCACAGTTCTGACCCAAATTTTATTTGATTATTCTATACGCAGACGGTGATGTTCATCGTTTGCATTTTGATTCTAACCTGGTCATTCTGTAGACAGTCCGCGGTTGCCCCACACCATCGGTATCATTATCTTATGGACTTTACAAAATTAAACGTCACTGTAACATTTCATACCACGGCGGTGACCTCCATTACATTAAATTACTCGTAGCTTGTGAGTAAGTGGTATTTCCCCTCAGTTTAATCAATGCTTACAGTCCGTAATGTCTTGTGTGACAAAATATTGGCAACTTTCATAGGGTAGCATGCGACAGATGTTAGGAACCAGTATGCTACTTTAGCAGAGGTAAGACAGCACGTAGAGAAACCGATTTCATTTGCCACCAGCAACAGCATGACCCTTTCGAGAACGCTTTGAATACGACATTCATTGCGCGGTATTTAAACAGACGTGCGGACAACCTCTTCTTCTAACGACAAAATATGCTATTTATTGGTGTCTTATGTACTGTCGACGCGCAGTCTGGGTTACAGCCTTCAGGAAAGACCACTGGTCAGTCCTGGCAGTGGTCTTTCTATGGGACTTTGTACATAAACACCGACCACAAACCACATGAAGGGCGATTTGAGGTTCCAAATTAAAAATCAAATAACCAAAAATTAGAAGAAAGGGAACAACACAAAGGGAAATGGAACTTTCATGAGCCCGTCCGCGTAGATAGCTTAGGAAACGAACTGAGTTATGAGGACAAAAAAGAAACAACATGGGCAAGCCAAACGCCTGTCCCAAAGTTGACAAGCACCAATCAGTAGAACGGTGAAAGCCGTCTCAGTTCTCATCTATCCATGGCTACCTAATTCGTAGTGGAGTGGGGAGGAGATTGGGGATTGGGTCGCTAAGACTCACATTGCAGTTCACAATCCACGTTTGATCCTCTCTGTTCGGATAGCCCAATACGCCCAGGATAAGAGATAGTTGATCCACATCTGTAACACTGATGAGTTATGGAGAAAGCGGCGTAGAAAATTGTCAACCTAAGATGGGTGGCTTATGTGTCGTTTACAAACAAGAGGGAAAATCGAAGCCATAACAAACACGCATCCGAAACCATATTGTATAGTATGGTAAATCAAGTTCAAAAACTTAGATCTGCGAAAGGTTCATATGCACGCTCAGACACACGTTTGCGAGCGCACAGAATGAAATACATGAGTGTGTATATATCCATAAGTTATTGACTCCCATATCAGCAAGGGTTCCTGGATGAGCCCAAAATGAAACTTTAATGAGAGATTGTATTGGAAGAATATGAACGCGGAATCATTTAGCAAGCGTGCACGAATAATCCAGTGTAATTTCAGCAACGTAAATTCGCACCACAGTAGAAGGCAAGATGCATCTGTGCTCATCAGTCCCACTTGACAAAATGAGTCTTGAACCCGAGCTTGAGGCGGATCGATTGTAAGGTGTGCCAAGTATTCCGACCGCACAAGCCCATACATGTAAAAACACGTTTTCTGCTCATGAATGAGAAAGTATCACGTGATGATGCGTGAGAAAAAGAGTGTAGAATTGAAAGAGAAATTTTCGTTTCTGCTTACAAAAGATAGCATAGTCATATGTGTTGTGTGAGGATGCACAAGTTGTTCCAACCTACAGACAGGTAATATAGAACCCTATGCATCGAAACTACAAATGTGAATTCACCAGTGATTCTCACTTATGAGTAACTGTCACTTACTCCTTAGGACAACAATCGTTAGCTTAGAGATAAAAAGAGGAAAGGTAAGAGCTTGAATCAATTTACAAAATTCCGGCGAGGCCCATACGGAGGATAACAAGGTCCTGTAAACAAACGACTGAGTCGAAAGCGACCATAAGACGGTGTGAACAAGACAGCGTTTCTGCTGCTTATACTGTTCCGCTTCAGTGACCGCACTTGCTTCGTAGACAATTCAGATAAACAACGGTAACATTCACTTTATTGAACTCTATTTGTCGCCTTCCCTAACGACTCACTCTGCGTGGGCTACGACAGTCCCAGCTCATGAGACTGACTCGATCTACAGTGGCCAACCTGCTAGAAACTAACTTCATTTCTCAATGTCAAGTCGTCCATTGTCGGCTTCGATTATTACGCTCATTATATGAAACTCTGGCGAGAGCGCTCAGTGTGACCGAAGACCAAGTGATAACCTAATCATATAGACAAACTATCTAAGTCTACGTATATCAAAAGAAGACAAGCACGAGCTAGATGGACAGTCGCTAGCAAAATATTAGTCTTCCAACATCATCCTTCCTGGCTTTGTTGGAAACACGTAATTGGAAGCAGAAAATGAGAGCCTAGATGGCCGAAAGGAAGGTTGAAGTTAAGACTCGTAGCCAGTTAATTAGACAAAATGACACAAACAGTTCAGTAGATGTTATCACAAGGATTCTGGACGAGATTGATGTGAAAAACTGATTGCGGCTCCCCGCGTACTATTCCACTGCGCAGCAAGGACAACTGTTCTGCTGATGACGCCTTGCTTTCACTCACAGCTCGGTTGCTTGTTTGTAAGATGTAAACACCTTGATGCTGAAGGTTTGAATACAGATGAAGTTATTTTCAGTGGTTATGTCTTTTTCCTTCTCTGTACAGGGTTTGTTTTTGTTTTCTTCAGTTAAGCATCAGTGAGAACCACCGATGTATTGCTGTCTATGATGATGAGCAAGGACAACCGGGTTACATAAGTGGAGAACCTAATGGATGCACGCATAAATTTAAAAACTATTGTAAACCGAAGCTTTACCCATAGGCATTGATTGTCGCAGCTGTTAGACTGATATCTTGTACAATTCACACAAACATCATAAACGCCTATACCGGCCACTGTGGGGTTAGTTATTTAAAAATCGTTTGTTAGACGACCTCTGCACGCTGTTATAGAGCAGTGGAAAACACCGTTAACTAGCTCACTTTTTGAGCTAGAAGACCAACTTTTAAAATAACTAAACTGGGAAAGAAGAGTAGAGAATGCCCTTCAAAAAGATCCGCGCAAAGATAATCAATATCTTCCATTCCTCACTTCTTTGACCGATTGCACTTTTTGGAGGTAAAATAAAAACAGAGGACCTCACGTAGACAGGACCGGAACCAGCATCTGTTGACCACTGTGATCAAAAAAGTTTGTCCGCCGTAGAAGTATGAGTGAGGGTTTTTAGATTATCAGCAAAGCATCGACCAGAAGATCTGCCAAACGACCAATATCCGATATGTATAGAGGATGTTCGACCTCGTGATCGAGACCACAGTGTTTATGTTGGCAAAATAAAACCTCAGTGCGGGTAAATCATATAAAATCTGATGACATTTGCAAGTTCCATTCATGTTCATGTCACTTCGACTATACCAGATTAAGTAAACCGTACACAAAAGTTTGAAATTTAAAAAAATCAAAGCAAAACACCAGACTTTGCGAGGTTTCTGAACCGTGAAAACCATAGTAGGCTATTAACTTGTCAAAGGAGTCATTACAAAACTTGAAAAAGCCCTTCGTCAACACTATGTAACCGGAATTCGCGGAAGAGCTCTCAACCATTGTATGCCATCAAGAAAACAAGCATCAAAAGGATACAATGTTTGCCGGGGAACAATGGTCTGGAGTTGAACATCTCACCAAAAATACAACCGACAGACCAGATATCAATGGACTTGGTGTATCCTTTGGAGTTGAGCATAATCTCCGGGGCTCGATACCAGCGAGTGGCCACGTACTCTGTCAAGAGACCTTTATGATCATAGTCCGGATCATTTACGCGAGCCAGACCGAAATCACAAATCTATACAGAAATCGGCGAGAATGAGAAGACACGTGAATGGATGACAGTACAAACACAGTGGCCGCAGTTAACATCTGACAGCCCAGACGGAATACGGAGTACATGACCTGACTAACACAGACCACGCATTTGCAAGATTTCGGTTACCGGTCGCGAACTCGCACATTTCTAAAATATGCACTAACAGACTATCGGGTTATTCACTCGGACAGCCCATTTGACACTGGCTAACTGTTGGAAGCACAAGTAGTCGAATATTGTGAGTCTGCATGCACTTTCCATACGAACATGTCAGGTTCCTGATCCAAAAAGAAAAACAGAGTATTCGCAAACACTATCAATCGTGTGCTGAATCGACAATCGGACATATTTGCGATACCGCAAGCAATAAAATTTAGCGAATGCACCGTGTACTCCATGAACATGTCGTCAGCAATGTTACAAGCTGATGGGATCACACTAGCCAGGCAAGTGGAGCAAACCGCAGACTCGGACGGTCTGGATGTAACAATAGAGATAAGATCAGTATCAGCACAAGATTCCAACGATATCCTACACTTTAAAGGTGTAAAGTGCATACAACACACAGACCACCCATATTACTTAGTCAGTCCAGCATCATCAACATGTTTTCTGTAGAACAACTAAATGAAATAATGTTGTCCGTATACTCAACATTACTTAGCATACTACCTGGCAGAAACTCTACTCTAAAATCCTTGAAGCCTCCGAGTACTCTCTTCAGAACATCACGGGTTACATAATTGAAAAGGAAGGGGAGGACCAGCCATCCCGTCGAACATCACTTGGGGGAGAGAACGCCCAAGGTAGCTGGCCACAAATTCGTTTTTTGTATTCAGGGGGAGCATAGAACTTTAACAAACGGACATACGTCACTAGGACGTCTCTACGATAGAGACAGTTCCAGAAAGTGTCAAACAACGAAACAAAAGCCGCATTCGGGTGCAAAGAATACCACGAGAAAAAAGTAACTACGTTCCAGTGTCTATCGCAGGGTGATGATGAGATAAATACATTCACGACTAAGTTGGAAACCTATCTGTTCTTCTCATATTTGGTTCTGTGTTTTCATGCTACTGCATTATGAGACCCGTGAGCAACTTGTGGGCAACAGAGACAGGGCTACTACCTCTGTGATTGCCATATGATGTCCTGGCACCTTTGGTGAAAGTGAAAATGACTGTTGATGAGCCCAAATCACGCGGCACTTTTTCAATACCCCAAACGAGACGAAATAACAATCCCTCACTATCATCCTTGAAAAGAAATTGAAAAATGGGATCTGTATCAAGAACTTTATTAGGTTTCAGTGATTTAAACACTACAGCCACTTCGGTTTTCCATGAATGGTCACCCACTGCCGAATGGACTGGCTTAGATTTACCGAACTGCTCTCGAAAGTGCTCAACTCATATGTAAAGCCAAAAATGTTACTTTTAAATGACAAGAGCATGAGTCATTCAACGGGACGAAGCTAATTGGGATGGTTTCCGCAGGGGAATAACGGGGACGCAATTTACTGGCATGCAAGTGACGCGACTGTGCACAGTCCAAAAATGATGTACATCACTTGTCAAGTGACGATAAATGAACAGGGGTTTAAGGTATATGTGTTTCCAATCACGTATACAAATTTTTGTGAAACATAACTAAATTAACTGAAAAAATCTGCATCATACAGTTGATCAATGGGAATCACCACAAATTGTGTCTTAATGACCTGTGGTCCGATCAACACGGAAAAAGCTGTGTGTAGCTGATTATATTTAACAGCCGGTAGATCACACACGAAAAATTGTCGCAACAAACACCAAACTCGGTCTATCGATTTCAGTTTTTACTGGTTAACGCTGCTGTGTGAGCTAGGATGATCAACATGAAGACTCAGATAAAACATATTATGCACGTGTATGCAGTCCAACACGACAAACACCATCCAGGTAAGGATTTACTAATAAACCTCTACATACTGATGAAACTGCTGTTGCTTCCTGACTAACTGATTTACAATGCTCATGGCAACGAGGTTAGGCGAACGATCTGGCCAGTATCGCGTGACTAGGCAGATTAAACAAGGTGTGACGGATGTGGAAACGGGAAATGACCTTGACATATGCAAACAAGAATCAAATTAGAAATTGTAATCCGTAAGGCAATTAAGTACACCCATCCTACCCAACGATAACGGTGAAATCCTGAGAGGAGGATAACACGAAAAATATTTTCAATAAAAGATGTAGATAACACGTTGTCAAATGCATATCATGGAGGCTTCCAGTTCGAAAACAATCAAACAGAACTTCATTGTAAAGACTTCCGGAAAGTATTCCACTCAACAGTGTGCGGTTAGTAAATTAAAGCATCATCCGAATTTCGATAAGACTGTGAACGAAGTTGGACTGTTTAGCGAAGATTGTGAAAAAGCCGTATACATCGTGAGTCGAAAAGGCATACGAGGATGAAATCGCTAGAAATGGGCATTCGATTTCTGATGTCTTACAAGGCAACGTGTTGTCTAATGTCAAGCTGTTCACATTAAAAAATAAAGAACATTCACAACTGCACAACTCTCAATCCTTAACCACGGTTTAAAGTTCCGCGTTCCTAGAATTATGTTTTTAATAGAGCACGACGGTTTTGAGACCTTTCAAGAACGAGGATGATGATACTGAAATGATGAGAACATTTTTACACTTCATGGCAGCTTCACTGCGTAATTCAGTTAAATGCAGCAAGTGACATGTATAGTGTATGTCAAGTACAGAAAATTTAAATTAGACAGAGTCAGTTCATACGGGACTCGCTGGGTTAACTACAGAACAGACATTATCACCAGCCACCTTGGGCTCGAACTCACAATCCTATTCACAATAATCGGTGACACCGATCTCCGGAAAAGTGAAAAATCTACTCACCGCTGTTGTCAAATTAAATAAATCACTGACCTAACCGAAGTCTACCAACTAGAGCACAGTAAAAAGCGCTTAGTTTTCTCGTACGGTGACTGATTAGTAAGAATTGTTATAGGCAACAATAACATAAGTCAAGGTAACATACTCGTGCGTACGTACGGCTAGGATGCATTATGGAAGGGTCAAACAGCCCGTGCTCATGTGAAGCGATTTGACACACTAATCACCTGTGGCGCAACGTTCGTTCTACTAGAAGGTGAGCGCCCAGATCCTCATCGAACGATCACGTGTTGATAGTGTTCCGACTAATCGTTTGTAACCGTTCACCTTCCTATTCCGCCTTCTCGTTATCATCACAGTAACAGGTCTACTGACGGGTAGAGGGACAGACGATTGCATCGTCTGGACTTTCAGAGATCAACCTATCTGCACCGATTGTATCGCAAGATATGCCCAACACTCGTTTCATCATCGTTATCATCATAGATAGCAAAACATCTGTGATGCTCATTGATGCTTAACTACCACACAACCTTGAAGAAAAAAGGCAAACTCTGTGCGAGAAGGAAGAGCAGAGAAGAAGGGAAGGGACCTAACCGCTAAAACTAGCTAAGTTTATATTCAAACATTCAGCATCAAGAGGTCTACACCTTGCAAACAAACAACCGAGCTGTAGATAAGAGTAAGGCGACACCAACGGCATTCACTTCTTCGCCTCATTAAGTGCACTTACTTCAGAAAAAACTCAACCGAACAGCGACAACACTCAAGCCTTTGAGCCCGATTAGCCATCATCTCACCTAACGTCTTCAGCCACCGACTATGCGAGTCGCGAGGTCTCCAGCCCGGGAGACAGACGCGACTCACAGTGGATAGCCCCCTTGTGAACGATTTCATTTGTTTACGCCAAGTCATCATCTGTCCACTTCGCACCTTACGCCAATCGGTCGCAGCGTCGTCAAACAATGTTTGGTATGGCAGACGATCAATTGGAATCCCTAGTACATAGTGAGCAATCGAACGTAGACATCGGTGGTCAAATACTTGAAGACGGTTTACGTTTCCTTCAATCTGGGCGACCATGTTTTGCTGCCGTAAAGTAAAACATCCCTCATATTTGCGTTATGTGTGCGATCCTTAATCCTCGGAGAGATGCCTTCCTGTCGCCAAAGGTGTCCTAGACTAACCAAAACCACCTAAGCTTTGGAGATATGCACTTCTAGTTCATTCCCTACACCTCGACCGTCACTGATGCAGTTTCCCAAGTATACAAGCCGATCAAAAATCTTCATAGTGTGAGTGATAAGGAAATGCAGGACAGCTTTCTTGAAAGTTTTATTATCTTGCATCATTAATTACTTTTACTATACGGGAAACTAAGGCAAACAGCGATAGCAAGCATGACGTTAAGCTTGACTGGCCGCCATCCCTCCAGTGATTTCAGTCACAGACACCGTAACGTGAATGACGTTTTCTCCAGCCCATGAGACGAATGCAGTCAGCGATAGGTACCTGACTGGAAACGGTTATCATTAACTGCCCAGCTCACATCTTCTACCAATCGGATGCGGAATGGGTAAAACTGGAACGATGTGACAGACGATTAATTGATACCTTTGGCACATAACAAAGGCAACTAAGAATGAAGTCACCGGACCCCTAGTATTACATAACAGCTTCTTAACCTCGTTCTAGCTGTGGATTTTGGACAGCAGAAAACCCTAGATGCCTATCAATGTTCTTGAACGAGACAATCCAATATGTGTGAACTATGTTACAGACGCATTCCATTCTTAGGAAGACGTTGTGTTATCACCCCCCAGACTCTGCGTGTTTCAATCTGTGGAACCAAGAGAAATGCCATTATACACTATGGTTCCCAGCAGAATATTCTTTAAGGGTACAACAGCATTTTGATACCGGAGGGAACCTGTACTCAAGTCAACTTTGTTGAAGGTTGGTGAGATTGAGAGTCATACAAAAACAGGTCAGAAATTAATAGAAATATACTTCGTACGCTGAGGATTCTTGTCCAGTTCATCGGCATATGACAGCGGAAAACGCCTCCTATCAGTAGCCTGTCATCTTGGAAGACAATACAGAACGGTTAAATACCATGATTTGCAAATCAACAAGTTGGTTGAGAGAAAATCGAAATGGTCGCACGTCAAACGAATTTATCGTAAAGTGCTCCAGCACACGATTGCTTAACAATTAGTGAAAAGAAATTACAAATGCAAGGGGAGAACTAATCATGGAAAGAATACTGCGGAACTCATAGGTTTGCTTGAAAACGGATTCCAACGTTTACAGTTAACCAACATAGCACAAAAAGTGATGGCTAACTGAACTCTAGGATGCACGTTTTCGAAAAATAAAAGCGTCATTGGTGACGATCTCCAATGCATGTGATAGTGCTGCTCATCGGCGGATACGCGTAAGTGTCCGAAAGCATTAAGCGACTAAGTTGATTGGAATTAGAGACTTTAACTTGTTCTGAAGATGAATGTGCAATAGCGCCAGTTTAAATTGTAACTGCCAATTATAACAAACCATATTGTCATGGCAGTTACTCAAACAGACTTGTACTGATAGAGGAGGAACTGGGTTAGAGGGACCGAAAATGAGAACGATGAATAACAATGATTAACAAAGTGGCCTGTATTTCTTGGGATGGAATCCAACCATCCAAGGTACCCAATGCGATCTGCGCGGGTGTTATGTGGAAACAACCTGCTGGTTCGAACGTCTACAAGGATTGAAGGTGGATCCAGTTTAGCAGATATATCAGACAGAGGGAGTAAATGATTATCAAGGTTATCCCACTAGTTTTTCCAACCGATGAGGCCAGACAATCTGCACCTGGTCTGTAAGCCCTACAGATGGTGTATAGTCAACAGTTCATGAATTATTCCTAAACATGATACCGTGAACATGGATGATTCACATGTTTTAGACCCCCTGTTTTTTTAAGCAATAACGACGTAGCAGACCGGTTATGGCCAAAAATGTGCAAAATGCCTTCGCTAAGAAAAGATCGAAGCAAGCCTTTTTCTACGGAAAACACGTCAAACACATGCTACTTGAAGGCATTTAGGTTGGTAATTGCGATGTAACATCTACCACAACTATACAGGGGTGTTAATGAATCTTGTGTTCTAAGTGATCTCAGAGTTTTCAACAGAATTGAGATACGAGAATAAAGTTGTGGAGGTAACCAAACAGTGAATCGCGTTGAAACTACTTGGACGAAGTGCTTCAAATGAGATATGGCTTTATCAATTCGAAAACGATAGTGATCTCTATTATGCGGTTGAGTTATGCACAATGAAAGTAAACATGCCATATAGCCCACTATGTCTTTTGTGTAGGGTTTACCAATTAGACCTCAACTGAATTGCATCCGGTCGACGAAATAAGGTGTACAAAATGGTGAAGGTGTGGTTGATTTCATATCCTGTTAGTGAAAAAACACAGGGGTTACATTATGGAAAATGTATACAGGATTAACCTATTCTATTGGAGATGACATACATAATGAAGATATGAACATAATAATTGTAAAAATTGACTCTTTCAGACAATCCATTTTTATAGCGCATCGATGGGAATCTGGGGAACAAGTCCAATCGAATGTTTAAACTGCTGCCTGTTAAATTAAGTTTCCAGGTTTTACACTGCACAGGAAAGGTCATTTGAAGGCTGGATGTCGTCAAGATGATCAGACAGTAGTTGCGATAACCAGAGTGTGAACCTGCGTATGTGTGATTGGTAGACCGCTGCCATCCAACAATTACGAGCTCTACTGTAGCATGTCATTGAGTCGACTCGCATCAACATGGTTCTCCTAAAAACAACTGTCGGCCAAATAATCGTTCAATACACAGTCTCACGCCACTCTTGTATGTTCAGTGGAACCAATGTACGTGCCAATTGAAACCCCATGGTCCGGCAATTAGTAGCATCGTTTCGACAACGTTATTGGTGGAGACAGGACGGTGCTAAGTTCATCGCACTCCCAAGTCAAGTCACGGGCCGTCTAACGCACTGTTTTTTCTAACCACAACTGGAGGACACAAACAAAGCGCACGACGGCAGCCACTGAGTAGACACACTCAAAATGTGTGTTAGCTACCTTAATCGCGTAAAAGGAAACTATCAGTCGCTGACATACGTCAGTGTATTCAATCCTTATTGTTCACTAGGTGTAGTTATCACATAAGGATAATGCTAAGCGGACGACTGGCGAAAGTTCATATCCTATGGGGGACGCAGCGATCAAGTTTCCCAAACACGGAGCACGGCGGCGCGCAAATCCGTGTGCCAATAGTGTCTATGGTTAACAAATACAGACAAAGCCTTAATGATGAATAAGAACACCTTTTCACTAATACCACCACCAGCTGTAATGTAACTCTCAGGGTAAACATATGTTCAGACGTTCACGACCGTACGTAAGCCGGAGGCCAGAGCCACAGTACCTTCTGACCAAGCTCGATGCTGATGACGATGATGACGTGAACGGGACACTGACATACCGCCCAAACTTAGAGAAGAACAGTCACCAAAGCCAGAACTGAGCTCAAGACGGTGTAATTAGCAGTAGCACGCCTTGCAGACGTACACGACTGTCAGTGGTCATGCCCAAATTGGTCAATCACCGAATTAAACAAGAACAGCGTTCACGTCTACACAAACGGCTTGCGTCGTGTTGCTCACACTTGAACCCATGTCTTGTATTCATGGTTAAGACTAGTATCTCTTCTTGTTTCGTGACTACTGAGTATAGTATTGAGAATAAGTGTCTTCCAGCTACCATATAAAATATCTTTCTGCCCTTCTCAGGAATGTGGTAATAGAAGACATTCTGATGTTATCCGTCATCGATCATGGCATCCCGACAACTTAACGAGTAAAACCGGACGGTGCGACGACCATATTGATGTTTACTTATGCTGCGCAAGCCAGTAGATAGAGATCACATGGATCAAAACCCAATGACCCCTCGGTTGGAGACTTTAATAAAGCTAGTCCCTTACTTCCGGTTGAACGGCTTGTGGTACAAGCTTTCGAACCAAACAACTTGATCGAGAGTCCCATTCATTCTCTTGACCAAGTATGAACTATCCGCTGGTGCCTCAGGTCACGTGGACAGTGATAATACAACGCAAGATGAAGCATACATTGAGGAAACCTTCGCTCAGGACAAACTGCTCTACATTCGGCATCCAACAAAGTGGACAGACAATGGTGTGCCACTTGGGGTCCATACCAAGAAACTTTTAACACTGACCATTTTAAACAAATATAAGCACTGGCTTCTCGTCTACGGTTTGGCGACCTGATAGAACCAATCACGGATGTGGCCAGGTACGTCGAATAGCAAAAGATGTCTCGGGATGAAAAATCTGAAAACTTAAAGTGACTTTCCAGCAGCAACAGTCATCAATTTGTTACAACATATTTCAAGAAGCACAGCGTTCAACTTAGCAAACCACTTACTTTTAGATCACAGCTCGCATTAATCAGAAGGTTTGATGGTTTCAAATCTCGATGCAGAACGTTAGCAGAATGAATGTACTTAAGACCTTCGAATATGAACACATAAAGCGAAAAACTTGCCTCGAAGAATCTGATACAAAAAATAGCAAATATGTTCCTTAGAGATTCTTTGGGACTTTAGTAATTTATACAAATCCGTGTCCATCAAGGACTGTACAATATACCTGAACGTAGGAGAGCAATCATTGTGATGCACCAACTGGGAAAATTTACACATCTTTCATGTCCTCCAGCGACTTTCCTATCAGTATAACATTTTTAATGTCGATAATCTGTAATACAAAAGAGAAGATAGGCGGGACAGTAGAAATGTGTAGAGCCACAAAACAAAACAAATACGAAATCAGGACAATGCGTTAAGCTGAGGCTTACACAAAATGAGTCCTGACAAAATGAGCATCAGATATTCTGAGTTTCGATCTCATCGTTCTGTCCGTGGGTGCTTCAAACAAGGTCAACCTCAGTAAGCAATAACGACTAAACATGTAAATCAAACATTCAACAGAATGAAAACGTCAGCAAACTTTTCACAGAAAATACTATACGATGAACATGTGTAGTTAGGTTTCAACATATACGGTAGATGTGGCAACGGCTACGAAATAGGATAACGTAAATCGGTTGCACACCGATTGGCCCAAGAAAATGATAACAATTTACTCAGTGGGTGATTCGGTTTGCAATAGGCAACTTAAATGAATAAACCAGCTCATATACAACCATGACTATTCGCAACACCAATAATTTCACACAACACAGGCATTCTCGCAGTATAAACCGGGTCGTCCTATTTCTTCCGTACACCAAAGCAGATGGGCGAAATCATGATACTACTGATCTCTCCCCCACAGTCCTATCAAACTTGGCACTCACGCCCTTATCGGCTCTCATTCCTACTAATTACCTGCAGGCTCCACAACAGTTATACTTATCCACAGTAACACTGTGTCGGCAGGTCACATCTCTTACCCTGCAACTTCAGGTCTTCTTCGTTCCTCGCTTAGACCTAGAATATTATAGATGTTTTCAACGTTCACACTCTAAAACAGATAGGACAACAGGCCGCTCTCACACGAACATTGAACTTGCTGAATGTCGAGGTCTGTTGCACTTCAAAGAGTAAAATCCAAGACATTACTCAACGTATGGAACTAGCAGCACTTGCACTGTCTACCCGATACTGGTTATACACTTTAGATGATTCCACAGTCGCCACTACCGGTTAGGCTGGAGAAGGTGTAGTCCTCAGTACTACGGCCACAGCCGCATTAGTAGATTGGATTTCTGTTAATAGTAAACTTCGCGCCGTCCGCTTGGCCAGCTCTAGATGCAGAATCTTCAGAGATCCTTTCATTGTGTTTGCTTATGCTCCAACTGACTGTCGTGATACCGGCCGCAAGCACATCTTTTATTCGGATCTGACCGCTTCCCTTCGGTCGACACACATTTTGGCCAGAGATATAAACGCCCAGGTCGGCCGTCACGGTGAGGCCAAGTCTTAGATGGGATAGCATCACATCGCTCGGATAATGACGAGCGTCTGTTACAGCTGTGCGCTTAGCATAAGTATTTTTCGCCAGCACTAGCTTTAGGCGTCGTGCGTGTCTGTGTTATACTTGGCAACCCCCTTTTCTGAATCAGACCTGGTCTCAGATAGACCACATAACTGTTAGTTATAGGTGGCGAGGCTCCACTCAGGACTGTTGTGTTTACTGGGGTACGTACTTGAATTAAGATCAGGCGTTGGTACGTTATCGTTTCGTCCTTACTTTTGATGGACAAGGACCTCACCGACAACAACGACTGGCTGCTGAGAAGCTGGCTATACCGTCAGTAAAACATAAGTACTAAACCAGCCTATAAAGCAGGTTTAGCAGTTTTCACTTTGAAGATCCTCGCGGCTGTTGGGCCGAAATACCCCAGCCAATTGATGGGACAGGTACTGTATCGTGTGGCACGGGGGTTCATGGAATAACCAAACACTAGATTTCAGATAAATCCTCAGGGTCGTTAGATGTTATACACAACATTCTTCCTTGCAGTTTATATAACAAGTTTAGGAGGTATATCCGTAGACGGCTGAAGCGTAGCTTGCTCGTCGATCAAGAAGTCTGGCTAATTGTGAAAGTTAAGGAAATGGAAACCGTTTATGCCTCATGGAAAACTGGCGGACTCTTCAGGCTTACCCGTGCTACTGGTCCCAGGCGCACGCCTGCCAGTGAAGCTGCCGGCGAGGTAGATAGCACACTCATGCAAAATAGATCGAGAAGATTACAGTGCTGTACGGAACACTTTGAGGGCCAGTTTAGCTGGCCCCCTGCTTCTACTGTATTACCACCACAAACTTGCGATCTAGCTCCCTGGTCAGTAGAATTGAGACCACCCACTAGAACTCAGGTCGGCAATTGTACTTTGACTCTAAAACGTGATAAGGCTGCTGGTCCAAACGATCTCGTGCCGATATTTTTCAAAAAAGGTGGGGAGACGTTAGTAGAGGCCATGACTCAGTTGTTTCAAGTTGTGTGGACAACGGAGACCGTCCATCCGTGCTGGGATCACTCGGTAATAGTTCCTATATTCAAGAAAGGTATCCGGGGCTCTTGCGAAAACCATAATGGAATTAGCCTGACTCTCATCATTACTAGAGTTCTGGCATCCATTATACTTTGTCGATTCAGTGCAGCTCAAGGGGCAGACATAAGGGATGGACAGGCAGGGTTTCGTTCTGGGTGAGGATGTATTGATCACATTTTCACTCTACGCCAAATTTAGGAGCAATCGTGTGTACGGCCGACCGACAGTTACCGTATTTTTCGACTATTAAGGTGCGTTCGATTTAGTGGAGACCTGTACTTTGATTTGTTTAAATGCAGGGGTGCACCGACTAAGTGTGTGAACATACTGTTGGCACTGTATTCCCATCTTTCAGCTCAGGTTAAGGCTTACGGTGAACCGGTTGACAGTTTCAGAACCAGTAGCGGCGTGCGCCAAGGCAGCCCAATTTAACTATTTTTGTTTAATTTTGTCATAGAGGATATAATGGAGGACTGTCTGCGACACTCATAAGATGCCAGCGTGGACCTCCTACATGGCGGAGAACTGACTTACCTGGATTATGCTGACGACAAGGCGTTACTTCTTGACAACTTTCAGGCGGCGCAAACAACGCTAAACGCTATTTCGCGTTCTGCTAAATACTTCGGAATGCGCTTCGCCGCTTCAAAAAGCAAAGTGCCTTTGCAAGGC
>JTDE01000810.1:83373-93577 GCA_014338405.1 Paragonimus skrjabini miyazakii
CCCTTTAGATCCTCATCTCAAAGGCTCCCCGGTGTAATGAATTGTATAAACAAAAAATATTGAAGATATGTCCGAGTAATCCGGTCCAGTATACATATTACACTTCCATTCTATCGCCAATGTAGGAACCTGGCTGTTCGCCAAGTACGACTTCATAGTCAGACCCGGAAATGGAAATCCCACGAACCAACTCGTCAAACTGTTCTCCACCTTAGGAGTTTTATATAGTACAATATACTTGGATTCATTATCCAACATAGCTGCTCTTGATCCATTCAGAGGATGTTCCCGCTGACCTGGCCAATAAAGAGTGTCTTAGTAATGCAGTATGCGTTCGCTTCAGTAGCTGCTTCAACCTGATTCACACGAACTACGATTACCATCTGTTTGTGCAGTATTGGTTCACATTAGTAGCTGCTTGAACCTGATCAACTTGAGCTATGAAGAACGTCTGAGTAGGCAGTACAGGTTCACACTAATAGACGCTTCAAACTCACTCAATGGAGCTATGAATAACGCCTGCGTATGTAGTATACGTTCACATCAGTAGCTGCTCCACCCAATCGACTTAGACTAACAACAACGTCTGAGAATACAGGATGCGTTCACGCCTGTAGATGCTTCACCCTAATTCACTTGAGCTATGAAGAACCTCTCAGCATGCAGTATACGATCACACTAAAAGTTTATCCATCCAATTGACTTAGACTATCAACAACGTCTGAGAATACAGGATGCGTTCACGTCTGTATGTGCTGCCTGTGTAAGGGCGGGGTAGATCAACAGGGGATTTTGGGTTGGACTGAGGGGGTACGAGCTTTCCGTCACACATGGGCTGGGTAGGCTGCGAATCACTAGTGGTAGGATCGACATCCAAAGCAATGGAAAGTTCTGAGTGGGGTTCGAAATGGATAACTTTATGTCTATCAATGCTCACTGTATCGTGGGATCCATCGCAGTCAAACAAAAAACTTAGGGAATCGTTTAATTACATGGAGTAGTCCGGAATATGACTTTTGAAGAGAGGAGTTTTAACGGCGTCGGCACGAACCAAGACACAATCACATGGTCCAGACTGGAGTGCTTTTGTTCTTGTTTAGTGCTTAACCTGGTGGGCTGGGGTCGGATTTTAGCCGTGGATGACTTCAACTTTTGCACGAAGGTGGTAGCTTCAAAATTAGTTTGGTGAGCTTTTGACTTGTAAAACAGCTCACCAGGGAGGCGAGGTGTCTTACCGTAAGCTAATTCTGCGGTCGTGCAACCAGTGTCTTCTTTAACAGTCGATCGGATTCCAAGCATGGCAATGGGTAAGCGATCGGTCTAACGTTAGGGGTCTAAATGGGCCTTTAAAGCGACCTTCAGCTGACGATGGAAGCGCTCCGCCAGAAAATTTGTCGCCGGATAGCATGCAGTGGTTTAGATGTGGCCAACTCCGAGTAACCGGTTGAATTCTTTGAACATCACTGATTGAAATTGTGTACTCCTATCAATAATTACGGCCGTCAATACACCATAATTCGTGATCAACCTGTCCATGAACGTTCGCGCAACTGTTTTGTTATTCGTGTTGGGGAGAGGTATTACCACGGTCCACCCGGTGAAACAATCAGTGCACGTCAAGATATACCGATGACCTTTTGAATACGGTAATGGCCCGACTATGTAAATGTGGACATGACTGAAACGTGCGTCAGGATTAGCGAACGCGCCGGGGGCCGTGACGGTATGTCGGTGGACTTTGTTGCGATGATAATCAAGGAAAGTTGTCACACATTTTCGTATGTCCTTATGAATGTTCAGCCATACAAATCGGTCTGAAATCAGCTTGACGGTGGCACGAACGCTGGAATGAGACATACACTGGAGACTGTTAAAAACAGAGCGTCTAAAGTTTAGTGGTACAAATGGACGAGGGCTGATTGCGGTGGTATGATTGTGCTTTGGCAATTGGCTAGAAGCAACCCCCCAAGTTTGAACGAAGAAGAGGTGTGACAGTCGTCAGTTGTGTCAACGTGTCTTTAGCTGCGAGAAATGCCGCCTTGGCCGGAAGAGGAAAAACGAAATATTTGAGATTACCATTTACCAAGTCAGTAGGGGGTTTCAACAACTCCGATTAGTGCGGAATAAAACGGTAATGGTAATTTTTAATGCCTAGAAACCGACAAAGGCTTTTCTGAGATTGTGGTGATGGATAATCTTTAAGGGTAGATATTTTCTCTGGCACAGGTTCAATGCCGTCACGAGTGCTTCGGTGCCCCCAAAAGTTTATGAAATCTACCAAAAAAACGCAATTCATCGGGTTTATGTTCATACCATACTGATAGAAGCGCTCGAAAACTGCACGGGGGTGTAATTTGTGTTGGTGGGCTTCCTTGCTCGCTGCAAGAATGTCATCGGTACAGACAAACGCAAAGTGCAGGCCGCGGGGGACTTGGTCCATGAACCTTAGGAGGGTCTTTGCTGTATTTCGCAACCAAAATGACGCTGGGAAGAATTCGTATTATGCAAACGGGGTGGCGATCTCCGTCTTTGTCACGTTTTCTGGGGCAACGGAATTTGGCGATATGCCCGAACCAGATCAAGCTTCTAAAAAATGATCATACCGTGCAGGCCGATGGGGAAATCGTGAATGTAAGGAATTGGGTACCTGTCAGACACAGTGGCGTTGTTTATAACTTGATAGTAATCACACGGGCGTCAGTCGCCTGGTGAGATCTTCGGTACCGTATCCGAAGGTGAGGCCCGAGGGCTACTAGAGGTCTGGATGATACAGAGTCGTGGAGGAGTCCCGAATTCAGCTTTGGCGGTTCTGAGTTTCTCTGGTGGTAACCGACGGGGACTAGCGACGGCAGGTGGTCTTTTGGTGGACATGTGGTGGAAAGCGTCATGCTTTCTTGGTAACAGTGAGCTTGATGGATTGATAAGGCGTGGGAACTGTCGAAGGAGAGTTGCGAAACTTTTGTCTGGTGATGCCGAACTTAATCCCGTTGAATTAATCCATGTGACCTTCCCGTAGACGCATGAAGCTATTGACCTGTCCAGCAGTTTCCGGCTCCCTACATCCTTCACTAATCCAAAGGAGGTGAGAAGATCTATATCAATAATGGTATGTTGCACATCTGCAGTGGTGAAGGTCCAATGGGATTGCCGACGGAAACCAAGGTCAAGATTGGTTAGTTTCTTTCCGTGTGTCTGTATGGCGGTGTGGTTAGCGGCCTGTAGGATATATGGCACCGGTCCGAGGTTACGTTCATGACCAGCAGATGGAATAACGCTAATCTCAGCGTCCGTATCAATGAAGAACCAGAGGGACGTTGGACGGTCGAGTACGTAAAACAGATGACATAAGTAAGAGCCAGTGGCAGCCGTCGCCTTTACTGACTGGTTCGGTCGTTTTCCGTCTGTTTTTGACCGTTTCGAAATGAAAAGGTTTGGTTACAACGACGAGCACGAGAATTAAATCGATGATGGTGATAGCATACACTCCCATGGAACTGTTTTGTGCGCGACCTACTTCGTGGGCAGGACTTTGAGCGTGCTGGTGACCGTTTGTCTGCTGGCAGTTTCGTTGGACTGGATATCAATAAGGACATTTGTGAAAACTGCTCTCTCAGGTTTGATACGTCCTGCTGAGGGGTGTTGAGGCTGTGAGTCGCTTGCAGTCGGGCTACTTGCTGAGGAGCATAATTGTGATGCACTTAGGCAGTCAGCCCTGCTAGCTTGATCAGCGGTGTATCCTTCTCTAAAACAGCCAATATATGACGAAGCTCGCGTTTTAATACTGGCTCGTCGACAGCCTGCTTGTTCGACAACTGAGTCATGCGTCAAAGGAACTGTGAAGGAGTACGGCCTACCAATTCGACGCCGGCAAGGAGCTTGCGGAAGTTGTCTTCGTCAGAAGCCGCCACCCTGTTAATAATGGCAGATTTGATGACACTGTACGGATTTTCACCTGGACGCTTATAAATTTTGTCCACAACTTTCGTGGTCACGGTCTGGGGGTAAATCCGCGACGACATAATTAGACATGGTGCATTGTGAGTGGATTTGCCGAAAGTCAAAAATAACTTCAATTTGTTCATACCACAGTCTAGGGTTTCTATTGCCAGACCCAGGGAGTTTAACCATGACAGTAATCCCCGCGGAAGTCGTTTCCTGATTAATATTAGAAGGCATACTAATGTGGAGAGAGAAAATGTGGCAGAGTAAAATAGCCAAAATTTTGGGAGAACTATAGGATGGAGATAGCAGAATTAACGAAAATTTGGCGATGCGTGTAATAATAGCCAATACACGGGCTTACCAATTGGTAGTGGACTCCCGCTATATAAAGGTATAAACGTCAGTAGTCAGTTCACAATGCAGTTGCTGATTAGCCCACAATGAGAAATTCCGATCTAGATGGGACGGGGGCACCAAGGAGACGAGATGCGCGCATCAAAAGTGTTTTGCTGGGCAGAATCCGTTCTAATGAGTGGCGTTCATTCTGTACAAGGAAACGTGGTGTAGACAATATATAAAAATAAAGCTAAATATGAAAATATATGTACAACATCCTATAGTTACTGCCACTGTTGTAAACTTTTCCATGGGATCATGACGTACACTGGAATAGAGACGAGGTGTCCAGATGAACGAACGACATCGAGGAACACTTCCCGCTTAGATGCTCATAACAGTTCCGTGCATTTGTCCTACCTTACAAGTTATGCCAAACCGTAATCCAAGCTTAGACATTTATAACGAAAAGATAGGGATATAAACGTGAATTATATATTTGATGATTGTGGAGAAATATACATAATATTTCCGCCTTTCTTCAGCACAAAATAAAGCCTCTGGTTTTCACGTGTTATAAGTGTCCTCCCGTATACTTGATGTGATATACTAGATGATGTCTTCGTTATCCTGTCGTTCATCGCATCTTATATCTGCAAGAAATCTGTGTACGCAGATGTGAAGTAACTTAATTTCTTCAATTATACCAACAAGATAATCGCCTCAGGTTAGGACGATCCGCACTTCCTTCGGTCCGTCTGCAGAAAGTGCACTTTCAGCGGACCGGTCTAAGTCGACATCGGTTGTGGGTGGTGTGCGGGACTTGCTTCCTATAATCACTGGGGAAGTGCAAACAGCGGTTGAAATAGAGGAAACTGACAGAAATAAGGAGTCGAAACGTGCGCCTACCAAATGACTGAGACCGAAGCTGCCTGCCACATGATGGAGAATCGTTTATTTCTATCAGTTGGATGCATTTAAAATAAAAAATCAGCGGATCGGCATCAGGGCAATAGCTGTCCGTCTGTACCGGATCATCGCAATGTCCACAAGACAATAATCCTCTGGACAGGCTGCACACTGCTCGTCGGTGAGCTCATGGGGAAATCGTATAAAGGTAAGCCAGTTCCAGCACGCTTCACTATTTTACTGGAAAAGGCAATGCTGCTGTAAAGGTAACTCACCAACATGCGGCTGTTGCAGTCATGCAGTTTTCCAAGTACATGATGCAGGGCTTAATAGTGACGGTTGAAGTTGGCTGCAGCAATCAGCCGAAGCTGCGAGCCCACAAACTGTTGAATTGGCAAGTTGTACTTTACCAACCACTGCTCAAGAATAAGATCGTGAGCTCTGTAAACGCAAACGATAACTACAAAATACCTTAACATTGGGGTAGAAACGTTTCCGAAACACCGAAAGAATGTGTATGCATGGAAGCCACATTAATGGGTAAATAGTACATCCACATGTGCCCTGTACGCAATCCACAACAAAAGCGTCGCCATTTTGTTGCACACGAAGCTGCAATGTTCAAGATGATTACTAGAGAACCGCTTACTTTGCACGCAGATAATGTTTCGAAATGAGGTCATGGAGTCCGTTCTTCCAGATGTTTCTGGACACGGGGACTTGCGAACCTCGTCAGTCTGTGAAGGATGTTCTTTACGTACCAGTCAACAATGACAACCTCACGACGGTCGCATCCATAGGTCGTTTGTATTTCATACTCCCATGGCAGCCAATCGCTGCGGATCCATATTTTCTGAATGGCAACGGCTAGGAATTCTCTTGGATGCGTTCTCTTCAACCGTCCGTTTGTGTTTTCCAGGCTATTATTCGTTCAATTGCTGAAGCGGACACCATCGCCTTGCGCATGGATGACCCACATTGGCTTGATGTACAGCCAGTTACACAACAAATAATTCAGAAATTTTCTGTCGGTTCGACTGATGATATGCAAGTCACGTTTAAACCTACGGTAAACGGTGTAAGGGTGCAACTTACTCTTCCTCATTGTCTGTCGTAGCCATTAGTTGGAATAGATAACGACTGCGGCAAAAGCTCCTCTTTTAACGAACGCGTTGTACGAATTTTGCACACTTAAATGCTTACCTACGGCATCACGTACATTAATGTAACACGATAAGGTGTCGCAGCCGAACACCACATGGGCTGCCCTCATTTGCACAACCCTCTTATCCCCATCATTTCTCGAAAACTTTCGAACAGTCTAGGTAGCGAAGCATACTTCTCACTGCGAACGTACCCGTATATCACGGGTCGGTCGTGTCCCATACCGTCTGTTGCGAGGAACTAACACGACTTCCAGCTTCGAAAGTATGAGGAAATATGCAGTGACATACTTGTACCTGGTTGCCTCGCGCGTAGCACTGTAATATGCAAGCCGGCCGTTTCTTCTCTGATCGTTCGTAACACTTTAGGATAAAATCTGGCGCAACCTGGAGACACTAGGGGACAGTATTCTTCTGAAGTAGGGTTCGAACAACAGTCCTGTAAAAGGAAATAACAGGAGGCAAGCATGAGCCAAAGGCCCAGTAAGCTATGCACACGACTTACACAAACAAAAACAAAACGGCGTCAACAACACAGCAGCACGCCTTGTTACACAATTCAAATTCAACCCATGCGCGTTTGCTGGTTTCGACCGTACGTTAAAGCATCCCCATTTACAACATGCGTAAAACGTCGGAATAGTTCAATGTGCGTTCGCTGGGCAAAGCAGATATGTGTACAGCTGTCGCCTTCATCCCGCATGGTGTGCGCCACACCTATCGCACTAATGACCGACAACGCTTCATAAAGGTTCCCTAATGTTCCGTGACCTTACATAACAGCCTCACTTGGCATTGTAGACTTTAACTTGCGGCGGATGTTTCCAACGTCAGAAGTTGTGATACTTCCCATAAACATCCGCTACATATTGTTTAATGTCAGCAGTTGGCGTATTGTATTGGAACAGGCTACTGCATTCGTTCAATTCACTGACGGTCAGCCCACAATTTGTAGGATGGGACTCATATAGCAGACGACTGAGGGGGTGGCTGTGCCCCAACTCGAAAGAGCTCACTTTCAGACACGTATCTTTTCGGACCACATGAAATCCTGATCTGCAACACGTGTCGCGAAAACTGATTCGTTAAAATTAACAACAGTTAACCCACCAGACACGTCGCAAATCCCTGCATACACTCCTACGCCACTTGTACTTTGTACAACGATAATAAATTAGCTCGGTTTTCAGGAAACCATGTCACCTTACAGTATCGTACTTCAAATCAGGTTCCGACCTACGGCTCGTCCGACGAACGCAAATGATGCCCACCTCATCCATCGACCTCCGAAGACTCTCCTGGAGCTGTGAGAAAATGCAAAATACACGATTCTGAAACATCGCCTTGAAAGTCGCAATATAATCTAATTCCTGCATGAATGCTAGTAGTAGACCGTGATATCCTGAGTTATCGTGTTAGGGAAAAGTTTTTCCCGAAAAAATCGTGTTAACAGCTCGGTACCTGATGAAGAAATTAAAATCGTCAAAATCTGCGTTATGGGCTCATATCTGTTTGTATTGACTGGCCGTCAATTAGAACCCACCTCACCGTAATTGTTTTTCCAAAATCGGTACGGCTGTTGTTGTTGTGGTCGATAGCGTGTGCCAATGTTAACACGAAGATGCAGGGGTCATTTTTAATTTCTTTCAACTCTTGTCGGTTGTTGATAATTTTATCTGGAGTTATTCATTTATAACTTGCAGGAATTGGCTCCGTGTAATCGGTAGAACGTGAATATCTCCGTTATCTTTTAGTTAAGAAATAATTCGTAGCAATTAAAGTTGTTAAAAATGTGTGATATGTTGCAGAAATTAAAATCTTGAAAATCTGTTCCCTAGAGATTTCTTCGTTTCAGTCTTCCGAAGAGGTAAACAAGAAATGTGCAGTTGTTTAATGGCATGGATATTAATGGAAAAATAACGCAAAGTCGCATTCTACGTTATTTCGGAAATATGAAGGTAAAATATAATGAAAATCTACGTCATACACGTGGAAATACATGTTTTTATTGACATTTCGGCGTGATTGAGCAGGAAAGCATGATCATAATTTCGACAATCGAACTGTTGTTGAAACATGAGTACTAAGCTTTTATAACACTACAATCGTGAGAGACACCTATAACCTAATTCAACGTGGGACAATTCACCATGCTTCACCACTCATTGGTACCACTGTTGTTAACTATTCCATGGAATCAGGATGTACGCTATTGTGCATTCCAGCTAGAATGGAAACAAGGTGAACTGCTGAAAGAATGATATTAAAGAACACTCCCAGCAATTCGCCGGGATGGTGCTTCAAGGCCGAACCGAGTTAAAAACGGCCATTCAGGCGCGAATAAAGATTTTTCAAATTTTTCATGAAATGTTAAAACGGATGTTGTGGGACAAATATACATATCTTATGAAGTGTAATAGAAGCGTTGTAATGAGAAAAATCAGCTATACGTAAAAAATTTTATATTTGCACTTCTGTTGCAAAAATGTGTCGACATTTTTCTGAAAAAAGCATCATGTTGGCTTTCCTCATCGATCGTACGTCGTGAAAATGCTTCCGTCAAAATTTCCGTGATAGAATACGTAGTTAAGTTGGCGGAAACGCTCAATTTCGCGTGGTTTTGTAGATATGATTAAATTTGTAATCCTCGACTACGTTGCGTTTACATTGCATTGTACACAAAATATCACAGTAATTCCTAATTAAAGCTATTTCGCCACGGTCGCTGCTTAATTATTCACCTGAATTACATGTTCAGGTTGATTCCTTTATAGTATTTCCAGTCGAAAAGGGTCTGCGTTTTCACCTGGTTGTTTCTACCTACGGTATAGTGTAAACATGGATAACACGTCCCACCCTATCAATAACAACGTGCGTATTGTTTTGTTTATAGCTTATTGACTATTGTTCAATATAGCTTGCTACATGTGTGCGAGTCTATGCTCATTTATGTGACAAGTAATGACCGAATTTGATATTCATTATTTATTCGACGAAAACGTTGATTCCCACTTCCACCACTTCAGCTACAACCCTCCTATCTTCGTATCATGGACGATTATAATTCCGATGACAGTTGGTGTATGGTTTCGCCGGCTACAGACTTCACTGACGGTTGCCAGTATGTAGTCTCATTTTTGACCAGAACTGAAGGCAATCGTTACAACTTACGTCCAACGGTCTAAATACACGTATATTCTGAATTATCCCGATTTCTGTTTATCAACGTTGATCACGGGTTAAGTGAACTGGACAGGGGAGTTACTTGTGTGAACACACCACATAATTAGGCGTTGATCATAGCTCAAGGGAACTGGATGGAGCAGCCACCAGTGTGAACGCATACTAAATAATTAGCCGTTGATTATAGTTTGGGTGAATTGGACGGAGCAGCTACTAGCATGAATACATGTGACATACGTAGACGATGATCATAGCTTAAGTAAACTGGACGTAGCAGCCATTAAGATCAACCTATACGCGACATAATTATCAGTTGATCATAGCTCAAGTGAACTGAACGGAGCAGCTGTTAAGGTCAACATATGCAACATAATTATCCGTTTATCATCGGTTGAGTGAACTGGACGGAGTGGCTGCTAGCATGAATACATACGACAAACTTAGAAGTTGATCATAGCTCAAGTGAACTGAACGGAGCAGCTGTTAAGGTCAACATATGCAACATAGTTATCTGTTTATCATGGGCTGAGTGAACTGGACTGAGTAGCTACTACCATGAATACATGCGACACACTTAGGAGTTGACCACAGCTTGAGTGAACTGGACGGAGCAGCTGTTAAGGTCAACATATGCAACATAGTTATCTGTTTATCATAGGCTGAGTGAACTG
>JTDE01000810.1:104617-122896 GCA_014338405.1 Paragonimus skrjabini miyazakii
CCATGACGCAGATTTCGACGATTTCAATTTCTGCCACAGTTACCAACCCAGTAAAACGATTTATTCTAGGAAAATAATTTTCCCGAACACAATAGCTCGGGAACTCACGTTCTACGACTAGCATTCATGCCCTCATACTAATTCATAGAAGTGAAGAATCTCTTCTCATTATCGTCGCAGCACCGGGCGCCCTCAGAATCTCACTGGTGGAAGAAACTGGACAATTTCTGGCTGTAGCCGTTCCGTCCTGGAAACTGAACTGAACTGAACTGAACTGATCAGTTCATGAACCATTGGGTACTGACGGTTGGACAGTGTAGTGGATCTAAACGCTAAATACAGTTCAAGTGTTAACACGAAATCCAAATAGTGATAAAAAGTGAAAACAACTGACTCACAGTAGTTCGTGAAGGTGCGTCGTTTAGAGTTCCACCACACTGAATGAAGTATCCAGTAGATACGATCCGTTGTATGGCTCTCAGGTAACTTTAGAGATCACAACGAAGATGATTCCGACGACCGATGAGTTTGCAAATGTGGTGAAATGAATGCGGATTCCGTTAGCCGTTAACTCTCCGAAAAATCTGAGCGCACGCGACACTGAACGCAGAGAGAGAACACAGGGTTCGCGACCTTGGAAACCAATTTTTTTTGTATTGATCAATGAATCGACTCACATGATTTAAACGACTGTACATGTGAATTTGAAGAAGGTGGAAAGTGTGAAAAACAACGAGAATTATGCAACGCAAAATGCTGTACAAGACGCTACAACAGGCATGCACATATCAACCAATAGGGTCGTTGCATCCCGCTCCCCGATACCATCAAGGTTGCTGTTTGCACCTCCATGTAGTCACAGCTGTGATCACAGCGCAGGTGTTTTAGATATCGTTGTAAGGCTCTTGAAGTATGTCCAGTTGTGGAATTCTCGCGTCGTGGATTGGTACCAATTACTCTGATTGTTATTCACAGGTGGCTTTTATTGGTGTGTTCATAGTAAAAGGAATAAATGAGGAGTTTCAATGGAATTTCATGAAGAATGGGAAGGTTATCACTTCATAGCAGTAAATGAGATGTGGCTCGGGCGAGAGGTGGGAGCATCAGACTTTTATTCTTCAAGTTACTGTGTTTGCCACGCAAGCAAGGTGGAAAACTAAGAGGATTACTTTTTGTTAGTTTGAACAGAAATTGGGGAAAGAACTAATCACGCCTAACTTTGAAGTAATATTCTGCTCTGTAAGAGCACTGCTTTTGAATATGCTAGTGGTGAGCATATAGTGCAACCCACCGCTGACAGCAGAGAAGGATGTCGGCTGGATGAAATTTCTGGTCGAACTCCCAACCCAGGACGTCAGAATCCTCTTTCTTGGTTATTTTATTGCCCCGGAGATCGACTGAATAACAGAGTTTGCACCTAAGAATTCATTTGCAAAGAGGCTGCTGACGGTTCTCCAAACAAAAAAAGCTTTAATTCAGCACATAAATAAACACGCCAGGTGGAGGGCTAGACAAACATTGGGCGTGTTAGATTTAGTTATCACCAGGTTCCCTAATGATGTGACTAGCGTAAGAGTGGGTGCGTCTCTGAGTTAAAGTGGTATTGAGTTTTTGCGACTGTTGCTTGCAAGTAAGGGGTCTAGAACTCCGGATAGGTGACATACGTTGTACTACAGAGTGAGGTTGGGTGATTTCAAAATAGGTTGGTCCTCATGCATTAGGGTTCTGAGACAGATGGTTGGTATGAAAAGTTCCTGAAACCCGACTAAAGGTAATCCCGTAAAGCTGGCTGATGTATGTACACCGATGCATATTTTATTGCGATGAGGGATACCTCCACAGTAGAGAAAACAAGACTGTTGCACCCAGGCCAAAAAGCGAGCCGCCTGGTAAAAGTTCTAACTTACTGGTGGGCACCATCGTCACCTGGAGTACAGAAGGGCCCACAGATAACCCACGTGCGTTCAAAAGTAGTATCGAATGGACTATTAACAGAAGTTATCACATCGGACTGAGAAAACCTGAAGGCATACTATGACTACATTCAGTCCAGACCGTCCGTGCGAGCTTCAGTTAGCTGTACTAAAAGTGGAGGGGTTGTGGATGCTGCCACAAAAAGAGAAGGCTGAGACCCTTCTCTCTTTCTTTAAAAAAGCGCATACCATTGATAGTAGAAACACCCCAGAACTACCTGCTAATTTCTGTTTATCTGTAACGCAAGATGCGATTATTGCCGCGAAAATGGTGAGAGAAGAGCTAGTCAATTGTGATATCCACAAGGCGTTTGAGCAAGATAATATACATCCGACGTTATTAAAACAATTGGCCGAGGTCCTAGCGAATTCTGTTGCGCGTTTGTTTGACGCGTCTCTAGAAAAAGCTGAATTACCGTAGAATTGAGAAGTAACTAGAGTTACTCCGATATATAAGGAAGGCAACAAAGTGGAGTCCGCGAAATGCCGACCTGTTAGTCTCATACCTGTCTTTTTGAAACTGATGGAAAGTATACATAGGGACATGATTGCCGACCATGTCACCAAGCCCGGGCTCTCGTCAACCCAACAGCATGGGTTTGTGAAGGATTGATCTTGTTTAACAAATCTGCCATTGTTTTCCTGATGAAATCACTAGGAGGTTGAGTAGGGGGAAACGTAACATTATGCTGTTTAAGCTTTTAAAAGGCATTTTACTCGGTTTTCAACAGGCTTCTTTTAAAGAAACTTAGGGCATTCAACATGTCTCCGGGCTATCTTGAATTGTTTAGAGGCTTATTCACAGGATCAAAAACTCTCCACTCAAGTAGAAGATGCCTAACTAAGTTTAATAACTGTAAAAGTTGGAGTTCCACAAGTCTGTTCTAAGGCTTTTACTGCCTACATTGTGTGTCATGTTTGCATACGACGTTAAACTAATTGGCTGTCCAACCAAATCGAAATTGCAATAGGATCTGGATAGAATCCACCAATGGAAAGTAACATGGGAATTGCCATTGGACACGAGCGTATGTATACAACTTATAGCGACGGAATTAGAGGCTGCGCATAAGTACGTGGGAAGTCCGGTAATCCCCGTGGCAGTTTAATTAGCGTCGGACACACAAGATTTGACGATTCAGATAGGAATGAAATGTAAGTCTTCCATCCAAACCACAGCTGCTGCCTAAAAGGTCAGCACAACACTGCTCCTGCCTGAGAAGACTGATTTTTTGGAGGCCAGAAGCCCTAGTGCCCTATTTTACGGCGTGTGTGCGACCACATCTTGAATACTGTGTGCAAGCCTGGGATTCGAAAATGCTTGAGAGGGTACAAAGTCGATGTAAAGAGTTGTTTGTTAAACTCAAGGGTATGGTCTATCAGAACAGATTGGGATATTTAGATTTATTCTCAGACGGAAGACAAACGTGGAAAATTGGTTGAAGCCTTTAAACTGCTGAATAGTCCAACTGATATTGGTGAGCAGCTTTCTACTCGCAACGGCGACCCAGAGCTTCGTAGGCATGATTGGGGATTCACATAGCCAGGTGCCAACAGAAACGTTCGGACTCACTTTTTCTTTAGTAAAGCAGTGAACAGTTTGAATAAGTTACCAGCGGAAGTGGTACCAGCCACGACGACGAACGATTTGAAGCAAAGACGTGGTGGATGTTGGTCATCGGTGTTTCCTGAGTAAGTTTAAGAACTTGGAAATTGGACTTTGTTTCACTCTTCTCTATTTTCGATTTGTCTCTTCCAGTTTCCTTTTTTTCTCCCCGCAGCATACCTGTTAGTCCATTTTGTCTCTTTTTCTTCTCTAGTCGTGTGCCATGATCTGACCTAACCTGTTCATTTTCGGAGTGCATTAAAAATTCCTTCGACGCACCATGGTGAAATGATCTAACTGCGCATCTTGTGTGAAGTTTGTCCGCACAAGGAACCAGGCAATACAGTGCCTGCAGTCGGTTGGTCCCAGTGACCATCAGCGAAGTGGTGGACAACTGTTTCGACCCAGTTGGGTCTCATCAGCACCACGCACGTCAGAGGATCAAACCCACGACCTGTGACAAAGTGGCAGATTGTAGTCCAACCACTTATCCACTAGACTACGGGGTCACGGTCACCGGGGTTGCAAGAAGGTTTGTGTATTAGTTGCCTTAGCCGTTGCGCTTCCTTTTGCTCATAGGCTGAAATCGGTCAGCCTCTGCCGTGCGCGGTGCTGATAAGACCCAACTAGATCGAAACAGCTGTCCACCACTTCGCTGGTGGTCTCTGGGACCAACCGTCTGCAAAAACCCCTTCTCAACCCATTCTGGGGTTGGGGTGGATGCTTGCTCGTTTGAAGGCCAACGACAAAAACGGCTGATCGATTTCAGTCTATAGGCAAAAGGAAGCGCAACGGCTAAGACAACTATTGCAGTGCCTGCCCTACGATACGTGGTTCCGCATCTCATCTCGGCATGCCCAATGTAATGTACAAAATGTTAACAACAGCAGATCTTGACTGCATGCACCTTGTTTTGTTTGCTATGGAACCGCTGGACAGGCCGCTAGTTTTTTGGCTAGTACTTAATCTCTTTCGGTTGTTGTAAAATCCCACCTCCCGCACACGGAATGTAGTCAGTAGTGTTTGCAACTCAGGTGAGGCTGACGGTCTTATATTCGTCAGTTGCTTCTGGAGCTACGTCAAACATGTTCACTACGGTTGTTCCGAAGATACTTAGCGTCGTCATTGCGGATAGTCCACCTACATCATGCACGGAGGTATGATATAATTCCGGGATCCCCGTTCGGTACTTCCCGAAATTTCAGTCTTGCTGTTCATGAAAGCTCCGTTGACCAACGGAAGGGAGCTTAAGGTCAGCAAAATTCTTTAGGGTCACCAACACAGCTTTTCATAGAATTCTAAACTGCTCTACTAAAGGTGATTCCACAATCTGGATTGTACTGCCGACTGCTTAAAGCATCGTGAAGAGCGTGATCAAGAGCGTTAGAGAGTCGTTTGTACCAAAATGTGTATCCGTCCATGTATACCGGGCCCTATCACAAGGTTATTCAGGAAAATAGATATTGGTAAACCTCGGCTATCAAAGGTCGTCTTCTTCATATCTAGTGAGACGGAAGATGATCGTTTTGGCGGCACACAAACTGCTGGATGATTCTGGGTTCCCAAGTGTTCCGTTATATACCACGGGCTAAATGGTAAAGGCAGATGCTCATTTGCTAAGAATCTGGGACCACTGATCAATCTCACAATACTATTATTGGGAGCGTCCTCGATTCTTTCAGCGATGACTTAGAACATGACAAGAGCCGGTGGCAATTAATTTCACCTGTAATTAAACTAAATAACGTCCAAATTCAGCGTGTTTATCGCATCCTACGCTTAAACCCGAGCCGGGCGAAACTCGTCCCCGACGTCTCAAAATCGCTGTCGTCCCGCAGGAGGTGGCGTCACATATACTGGAATGTTTTCGCCATCGACGTCGATTTATCCTTGACAGAATTTCTCATCACCCCGATCGTTCCGAAGAACGACAGGATTTATTAGGAGCTAATCACCGCACTTGCACTGGTCGCTTTATGACGCTTGTTGAGGATTTAATAGAATTGGTTCCTATGGGGTCGGTGACAGCCACCGTGGTTTTATTGAGAATGAACCACCTCATTCACAATGTCAGGATAATGCTCACTGGCTTACCGTTTACTATTAAGTGTGTACACGAATGCGCTTAGTGTATTCAATGAATTAGCTGGGGTTCACGAGCTCTGTTTTTCCGCAAAGCAACGGAATCGTGTTCATTAATGGGATCGTGGATTCTGAGCTCGCCTTAGACGATATGACTCTTCTCCGTGTCGATAGAACTAAAGGTATGGGAAGGGTTCAGCCCTCTTTGTTCACATTTCACTTCCTCTGCAACAATCTAGTACTTGCTGCGATTCCGGAAACATTTTGGTGTACGATTCCCTGGAATGTTTCTGGTTGTTGGCTAGTGGCACTGTTCTGCCATCCCCCATCTTTTGGTGATTCGGAAGACGAACTCTTATTATCTGTGTTTGAACTTCTATCCACCTCAGGCTTTCCCCATATCTTCTTAATGAGTGACTTAAACTTACCAGAAATTAACTTTCCGAGTTCCTCATACGCAAGCTTCAAGGATTCTGTGCGATTATAAATATTTCACTTATTCGTGGTACTGAATTTCAGAGCACATTTCTGGTTTCGCTCTGTAGCGTACTGGCCATAGCCCGTCGTGGATGGACCACATATTCGCTGACGACGAGCTGATGGCTGATAACCTTGGAATCACTCCTCCGCTCGGACCAAATGATCATACAGTCGTTCTACTTGACCTCATCTGCAGCATTAACCTTCTCCTCTTAACAGATATTAATAGCAGAAACCTTAGCAAAATGGATGTGGAAAAATTATGTAGCAGTGTACAGCACGGCATCCGCAAATGTTGTTCGTGTACCACGAATCTGTTGATAGCCACTGATCCTTGGACCAAATCAGTTGGTCAAGGTCATGACATTGATGTCTTATACCTCAGCACTACCAAAACCTTTGACCGCGTGGAGCATGCTGTTTAAATCGGTAGGCTCTTCCTTTGTAGACTATGGGACAACCTCCTTCAGTGATGAGTCTAATCTTGCTAATATTCTGTATAAAGTGCGCGTAAACGGCGCATTCTCCACTCGTAGTTCAAGCTCCACCGGAGGTATCCCAGGTTTACTTCTTGACCCGCTCTCAATTTCGATATTTATTAATGATCTATCTCACCCAGTTACCTCCCCGTTATTATTGTTTGCTGGTGACGTCAAAATTAGGCGTGTCCTAAACACTGATAACGATTCTCTTATCCTACGAGACGACCTTAATATTTCGGTTAGTTGGTCTGAAGTAAACCGACTGAACCTTAATGCCAATTAGTTTAAAATTATGCATATCTACAGTCCTCTGAATACCACATTATACATCGACGGCTATCTACTTCCGAGTGTTTTTTCGAGAACTTGAGAATATTTAGTTCGCACACTTTCTCCAACTCTTCGAACGTTGAAGCGATTATTAAAATTTAGCAATACCTTGGCGTTACTTGATGGTCTTTTCTGCCCCTCCGATCTTCATTGTTCACGACTTCCCCACAACAGTTTAGTTCGACCGAATCTTGAGAATGTCGCTGTGTTCCGGCCACCTTATTTCCTAAAGGACAAGTTGCTCCTAGAGACTACGCAACGTCGTGCCACGAAGGCAGCTCGGGGCCTGAAAACTATGCCTTATGAAAAAGGCAGCTGAACATGTACCCTTTAGAGTATCGTCGGCTTAGAGGTGATTTGGTGTCAACCTTCTTGAAGGGTTTCCTGAACGTCCATGCCAACTGATGTACAACGGGTAGGTCATCCCTTAAACTGGAGATGCAGTATGGCAGATATGAATGCACATAGCTTTTTCTTATTTTCTGCGAGGCTTGGAATGTTCTTCCCGTCCATGTTGTTTTTGACAAACCTGTATCACTTCTCAAGGCTCGCCCTCATCAATATTTATTGCCTTAGTTTAGGTACTCCACTTTTTATCCCCGTTTCAGCTCGTCGCTGATTCTACGTTTCGAGGTATGGCATTCTCAAAAGTTCCAGCTTCCTACTTCTGTCTCCAGTCCACTGTTCCATTATTAGTTGTCAGTTTCGCATGAAAGTTTTGTGTCCACACAAGATAGGAAGTCAGACCAAGGAATTAGGGCTTCGGATGCGGTATTTAGTTTAATATAAAAGTTTGATCTGTAGTGCGTTCTATTGTTAAAATGTCACTAAAAATATCTATTTTAAACTTTGGGGTTGACTGGGACTACGTGCGCTGTTAGGTGTATTTACGTACGCGGTCCCAATGCTACATCATGCCATCACAATTCCCTATCAGGTTCCCATGAATTCGTTCCTGTTCGTGGAGACTAGATAAAGACATGCTGCCAGGATATTCCGGTGTTTTGTTTCTTGTAGGAAATCCAAATAATTTAGGTGTTTGATTATCTTCGTGTGCATGTATACAACGGGACTTTCGTAAAATCTAATAGTGGACTACATCAATGACTACGACGTGATGCTACCAGGTCAAAGTAACTGCTGGGAACTGAAACATAGGAGGCAGACAGGTACATTACGGCACATAGCAGAGTCATAGGCGTCGAACAGGCTGATGAAATGAGCCACTTGGTGTTCGGAGGAAATACAAACCTCACAACACCAACCCGGTTTGTAGTGGCGGTTAGTAAGACGTGCAAGGCGCTAAATCAAGTGGACGTAGCACCAAGCACCCAGGATAGTCTTTTGTTTTTGTACACAACGTACTTTTCGGAGTGCTGCCTTCTTTGTCGAAGGGAAAACAAACGCTGTTGAGATTTCACAGCAGACGCACGAAGGTGCTTGTGGAGCTCAGGTGAATGAATTATCCCAGGCGGACTCAAGAGTTCTTACCTCTTCATTGGAGAAAAGGCGTTGCAGGGGCAATCTTATGAGGAGGTCCGTTCTCTTAGAAGGATTGCGTGACACTGGAAAGTGTTTATTGGTATTAGTAATTAAACGCGCATGGAGAGTGTTGAACCTGGTTAATTCTCGGGTCAGAACAAATACCGGAGCTCACTTCTTCTTTTGTAGAATGGTAAATCCATAGAATAACCAGTTATCTGAAGTAGTATCAGCTACTAAGGTAACCGACTTCAACTGTGGACCTGACCTGTGTCTGCTGCCAGTTTTCTAGGATTGAGTTTGAGATGGCTGTTGCAAACAATCAGATTCGGCGGCACAAACGAACAATCTTGAGTCAGAAAGAGAAGAGTAAACGGCCCGTATGATAGGCTTTATTCGTCTAACAATTGGCGCATGACAGCTGAAATGGAAAACGTAAATCGATTACCAACTCAAGGATGAAACAAATAACACAAAATATTATAACAATGGCCATCTGATATGGTGATGGCAAATGTCCAGATGTACCTCAATTACCATCCTGGTAATTATTGTTCTGTTTTAACCCTTCGTTTATGTGTGTATACCGCCTATTCTTATTGGTGACTTGTGGTTAACTAAACAATCTTTCGGCTTTTCTACAGTCCTGCTGCGCTCTTTCTGTTCGAAGGCGGTTTTGAATTTCTATCTTCATGGGTAGCTCACCTTTTTCTACAGCTGTAAGTCGAAAGAGGGTTACGGTGTGCCAGCATTGGGAGTTATTCTGTTAATCAATCGGTAGTATTGCCATATTGGTCATTGGCTGTCCAATCAGGCGTTGCTAAGATAAAGCGAAGCTTTCTCTTTTATTGTTGTAGTGCAGTGGGACCGCTGGAGCTCACAGGCACAAGAAACTCACCACAAGTCCTGTGGACTGTGGTGAGTAAAACTAATATGCTTTTAGGGAGTTCATAGGCGTTCGAAGTTCTTTTATAACTCAAGTTTTGCGTCTCGTAATCGTTTCTTAACAGTCTTAATAACATTCACTCACTCATCCGCTCTATTTCTAACTCCGACAAACGACCACAGAATCAAGGTCTGGGAAAGGCAAGGTAAACCTGATTGGCTGTTGAAATAAACACGTTAATACCCTTTATTTAAATAGCATGCTGCAGCAGCTAACCCAGTTGACAGGCGCTAAAAAATTCTCATCTTAGGACTCGATGAGGGTTGTTTAACCCCAGAGGTGCTCAATCAGAAGATGACGTTTCCGGGACTTTCATTTTCACAAAGTCCAGGGTACCGAGGGGCAGGGGTGTTGTATCGGACGTCCACTGTGAACTGATTATCGGTTTGTCGAGGCCTAAACTGAAATGATTTACGGGAATTGTTTGTGGCAGCATCATGCTATGCCAATTAACCTGGATGGGGTCTGCAAACCTGTGTCCCTCTCTGATGACCGGTTCTTATAAGGCGACCTCGCAAGTGGGCGTGCATGTCACGGACATCACAATGTCACAACGAGTTTGGACCTTGACGCAAAGTCACGACTTGCGCACCTAGACGACCTATTGGGCTAAACTGGACAGTGTGGCCACTCCACTGACAATCACTCATGTCAGATAGGCCAATAGGTAGAGGTCTGACAAACCACAGTCTCGTGATCCTCCAGGTTGGGAGTTGGAGAAAAGTTGACATCTTTTTCCAGGAAACGTACAAGTTCTGGTACACTACCACCCACCCGCTGCCTTGCGGTACAAGATTGTGGGCCAAAGGCTTTGGTTCGTTCTCCTATCTAGATCTGGGTGCCCTGGCAGTATCTCAGCCTACACACAACCATGAATAGTCACAACACCACTACTTCCATACTGCATCGGCCGTCTCGCAGAATAAATCTGCTGCATACAACTCGGGTGGAGAGGCGAAAACATGCTACTGCTGACCCCTCCCCACTGTCTTGTTTAGGTAGCAGGTTTGGGATAGCATCACATCGCTCGGATACTGGTGGCTGATTATTACAGCTGTGCACTGAGCATAAGCTGCTTTTAGTTAGCACTAGTCTTAAACATCATGCATGTCGTTTTTATACTTGGTATCCACCCTCTCCGCATCAGGCTAGGTTTCAGGTAGACCACATAGCTGTTAGTTATAGTTGTCGTGGTTAGACTAAGGACTGTGGTTCTTATTGGAGTTCATACTTGGATTGGGAGGTTGTCGTTTTGTTCCTATTTTTGTTGACCATCGACCCCACCGACAGCAGTGACTGACTGTTGAGAAATTGGCTATACTGTCAACAAAGCATAATTACCAAACCAGCTCAGAAAGCTGCCGTAGTAGTTCTCACTCCGGAAATCCTGATAGCAGCTGGACACAAATCTCACAGGCTATTCAGAAAGCAGGTAGTGCAGCATGCGACACAGGGGTACATAAATTTGACAAACATTGGATTTCGGATAAATCTCTAGAGGTGTTAGAAGTCAGACGGAAGATTCCTCCACGTAGTTCACATAACAAGTCTAGAAGAGATTTTCGTAGGAAACTGAAATGTAGTCTAAAGGCTGATCGTGAGGCTTGGCTGGCCTTAGAAATACGCGCTTTTTCTTCATTCCCAACACCTCTACCGCCGCCGCCGATGCAGCTTCCCGAATACACAAACCGATCAACAACCTCCATTACTTCCTTGTCAAACAACAAATCTACGTTATCACAGCAATCCAGCAAAATGAATTTGCACTTTGAGGCTATAAAGCGCATTCCGAAGTACTTAGCAGAACGCGAAATAGCATATAGCTCTGTTTGTGCTGCTTGGAAATTGTCAAACAGTATTAGCTTGTCGTTAGAATAATCAAGACCAGTCAGCCTTCCACCGAGTAGGAGATTGACGCCGGCATCTTGTGAATGCTGGAGGCTATCCTCCATTGTTTCGTCCATGACGAAATTGAACAAAGATTATGAAGGTGGACAACCTTGACGAACGTCGCTCTTGGTGCTGAAACTGTCAGAGAGCTCACCGTAAACCCTAACCTGAGCCGAAGTATGGGAGTATAACGCCGACAGTATGTCCATATACTTAGTCGGTACACCCCTGCGGTTAAGTGACTATATCAGATCCATGCGTCGACCGGATGGCGGCCAAATCCGAATAAAAGGCGTCCTTGATGCTAGCGTCACTACAGTCAGTAGGAGTGTAAGCGGACACAATATGAAGATTTCTGAAAGTTTTGCGTCTAGTGCTGCCCTTAGCAGAACTTGCCACGCGGATGGCACAAAGTCTACTGTTAACAGGAATCCAATCTATCAATGCGGCTGTAGTCGTCGAGATGAGGTCTATACCTACTCCAACTTGACAGGTAGCGGCGGCCGTCGAGTCACACGAAGTGTGTAACTAGTATCGGGTAGACAGTGAAGGTGTTGTTAATTCCATACGCTGACTACCGTCCTGGATTCTAGTCTCTGAAACACAAAAGACATTGACATGCAACGAGGTTAACGTTTGTGTGAGAGCGGCCTGTTGACATATCTGTTTTAGAGTACGAACGTTGAAGGCACCTATATTAATTCGCATTCTGTATCAAAGCAAGGGACGAGGGGATCTGAAGCTAAACGGCAAGAGACGGAACTTACCGGCTCAGTGTTACCACGGTTGGCTACATCTGTTGTTGGACCTGTGGAGTAACTATCAGAAATGGAGGTCGGGAGGGTCCTGAGGACTAAATTTGATTGGACAATGGGGAGGGGTCAGCAGTAGCATGTTTTCGCCTCTCCACCCGGGTTGTATGCAGCAGATTTATTCTGCGAGACGGCCGATGCAGTATGGAAGTAGTGGTGTTGTGACTGTTCATGGTTGTGTGTAGGCTGAGATACTGCCAGGGCACCCAGATCTAGATAGGAGAACGAACCAAAGCCTTTGGCCCACAATATTGTACCGCAAGGCAGCTGGTGAGTGGTAGTGTACCAGAACTTGTACTTTTCCTGGAAAAAGATGTCAACTTTTCTCCAACTCCCAACCTGGAGGATCAGGAGACTGGTTTGTCAGACTTCTACCTATTGGCCTATCTGACATGAGTGATTGTCAGTGGAGTGGCCACACTGTCCAGTTTAGCCCAATAGGTCGTCTAGGTGCGCAAGTCGTGACTTTGCGTCAAGGTCCAGTCTCGTTGTGACGGATAAGAACCGTAATGCACACATGATTAAGGGGATACTTGTCTAATCATCTGCACACTCCTGAAGTGGGTGGAGCGTTATCAAACTTTCTTCCGGCCTCAGCTGATGTCTCGCATGACTCCTTCTCTGGACCATTACCGAAGATTTTTTACAAGCAACCCTTTGAATGTTTATGCATTTCATTCCCTACTATGTGCTGATGACCTAGAGCCCTGACTCGCTTTTCGTACTGCGGAAGACGCAAACATTCTGCAGTCAAGTTCAAACTCTCCGAATAAATGTGTGGATAGTAATTGACTGTCATCCTCCGCGAAAACGTTTGTCAACATACAGTAGCCATTCGAGATCTAGCAATGACATGCTAAGCAGTTCTTCTCGACAGTATAACTGCAGGAAGAAATATTGGGTTATTCGTCACAACCACCGTCTTAAGCAAACCAAACACGCTGTTGTTGTCCCAGATAAGTAGGGCATAGGGACAGTTTCCAGTTTGTCAGGTAGTAAGCTGATTAGCGTTGGGTGTGCAAAAAGTGTTATTTTACTTAGTTTTGCAGAGAACATACAAGCCCTATCGAACGGATTGAATGATGCAAATCGTTACTACGAGACTGAGTTGACACTGACTCCATTTGTGCCACTACAGGCAAACTACTGGATATTGTTGGCCACCCCACTTAGCTGACTAATGTCATCTCCTCAGCTTATAACGTTGCTGACGAGATGTCTATGGAGGTAACGAACTCACGCAGTACGTTCGCTAAACCTCGTCACTTGTACCGTCACAAGTGTCCGATTGCCAGTTAAGCACGCAGTTCATTATGTATGTGAATGCCCAGTTTTCCCCTCTGGATCAGGGACCTGCCTCATCTGTGTTGACTGCATATGTGAATAACGCATATTTTGGAAATGTGCGAGCTCGTGACTAATAACCGAAGTACTGCAGATGCATGGTTTACGCTAGTTGGGTCATGTATTCGGTATTCCGATTGAGCGTCTGTTGCGTCGTGCACTGTTCCGTGCGGCTACTTTTCTATGAATGTGGCGGCCAGGCGATGACGTGACCACAGTCTATGGAAGGTTTACCCGCATCGTTGAACATGGTTGGTGGTTGTCGTCTGTCCGGCTGGAGAGTTCGCGTTTACACGGCTTTTTGAAAACGCACTCATAACGGCTTGTCGCAGTTAGTGACAGGCCTTTATGGGCTAGGTTGTTGACCTTTTTTCCATTTCCTAAAACTCCGTTAACTTTCCATTATCTCTCTCGGTATTCTGCTTACATTTTACTTTGTTGGTCTACCACGCTGACCGACGGTAGCCGAGCTATAGTACCCACGAATACTGTTCAAAACAGAAGATGATAACGATGATGATAATGGTGATCGTGACGGTGAAAATGTCATTCGGAGTGTCGAAATTACTGTCAGTTTGTGTTTAAGACTGAATTCGTTGGTTTGCCCAACAGTTGATTGCGTTTTGGTGCTTCCGATTTTCCAGCGTTTTTAGTATTCAGTGTATATCTTCAAAAATGAAGGAAAATAAGGTTTACAAGTGGTAAAACTGATGTCCACTTGGAACAGTAAAACTTCTTGTTTGCTGTGTAACGTCGTGCTGATTTAAACTCTTGTGATGTCGGCCCCGAATGATAGGCCATGTCTTGGTTTGCAATACATACATAATTTTGTCCTACCTACGTCACTACCTTAGAATAATGATTGGTAATATATTTCGTCTAAAACGTTGTTGAACTGCTAATCACCTGTTTGAAGAATCTCAGTAGTGGTCAGTGTGGGCACTGCAGGGGTTGTTGCCACTGACAATGTAATGTTTAAAATAAATGTGACATGCTTTGAAATCATGCATGTACGCCAGCTGTTCTGCCGCCCGAATTTTGTTGGTGAGCATGAACTACAGTTGAGTGACGGTTGTCAGTCGAATTGAAATGAGGCCCACAACTCCTTAGTTAACCTTCTTGATACTTTAACTAGGAGTGGGGCAAGTATTCATAGAAAATGGTTTAGACTAGGCGTACTGATGAGGTCAACATCAATGTTCTGAATTGGAACTTTCAAGTGATTTTGAAACGGTTCCACACAATGATCTGGGACACGATCGTAGTGGAGGCACACTGGAACACTCGACCGGTTGTACATTAACGCGTCCAAGGCAGCTCCTTCTGTAGTAACCTGGTGTTGCGCTTATGAATAACCATTACCAAAGCCAGTTGCGTGTTTATCGCTAAGACCGATGAAATTTAATTACAAATACCAAACATTTCGTCTGACCCATATAAATAATGCGAAGACTTAATGAAGTTAGCAGGCTAGTGACCAATGAGTGTTTAAGGACGTACGTAAGAGAATTTCGTTCTAATGAAAAGTCGGTTTCCATCTCTCTGTTAATCTGGGGATGAGACGACTAGTACCTACATTCATCACCTTAGTACACAGCCCACTTCTGTTATATCAATCCCTCTTCTCACCTCGAACCTGTCGTTCCTCCTGTGTATCATCAAATCATTGTTCAGTGCAGTTCAAAGGCTGGAGCACTTTAAATGCATTTATAACACACCAAAACACGATCTTTGGACAGGACTAATGACCTTAACAGGCCATGGATATATTTGACAAAGTATATTCAAAGTGCTCTCCACTCTCCGTCATATACACCAACACGCGCTGTGATCACGAAGAGGAAGCCTTTCGCAGAGTATATAAGGGACCCACTGCATAACTGCTCTGTTCCCAGTTTCAATTCTAGAACAGCTTTCTGATTACTTTACTACACTTGACACTTCGGATGGTTCATAAAAAAAAATCAAGTCGAATCATCTGGTGACTGTGGAGGTCATTCTTCCACTTATCTTCCTACCTGACCTTCTGAAAACAGTATATCCCGATCTAACACTGCTTTTGCACAATGAGCACGTTCTTGATGGCGTCGCAATATGTACCACTTGTCCAGTGATAGTTATTCATTAGTAGGTTGAATAGTAGATTTCAGCATTTCGCGATAGGATTGTTCAACAGCGTTAGTTGCCAGCTACAGCTTATAAACTAGGTGACGCTGATATCGGTCGATTTTTCCATTTCAATGTCCACCAAACGAAACTCGGGAATAGTGCTGTTGAACATGTTCATTGGAGATTTATGCCCGGAACTTCATGAACCCTTTCAAATATACTCAATTCGTTATCGGTGTCAGTCTCTAGTCCTTCTGGTCAGTGAATTTCACGAATGTTGTCGGACAAATCGCGACGCCTAATGTAACGAGGAGGAAAGGCGGATGAAGTGGACGTTTGTGATAATCACCGCTTTTGAGCGACTCTGATTGCATCTACCCATCCGATCGATTAGGTCGTTGATGAATGACAACAAATCGAATGAGTGAATCTCAACTGAAATGTGTACGTCAGCTCGAAGAAAGCAGAGCGTTGAGTCCAATCATCCTAATTTGTTTGGTATTAGGTGAATGCAGATCGCAGATCCCAGTTGTTTGGACCCAAACGCAATTAACCCATATGCACATCGCACCTACAGTTTTTCACTTAAAAAAGTTTATTAGCAAATGTTCACCTGCATCATTTTGTGTAATGTGTTGCATGTTTTTCTGCTTTGCTAGCAAAATATTCGATTATGCAATTTCACAAATCCTTTGGCGTTTCAGAAATTGTCGAACCTGAACATTTTCATTCCCGACACGAAACCGACTCTTCACCTTCTCATGCATCAATGAGTATGATAACAATTAGGTAAAACTTTGACCGATTTACCTGCTTGATAAGATCTGGGGAAGTTCGTTGTGTTATCCTACGCACATTATGAATGAACACTTAGCCAAACTTTCCGAGAGGGTTGTTACTGTACTTGATCTTGCGGCAACTAATCCTCAAACTGAGGAGGTTAGTGTTTTTCACTTCTCATAATTGTTATCTTAGTTGAATATATGCCTTTTGTTATCAGTTTGTCGTTCACATGTTTTTGCCTAGTTGTATGTACGAACGTATATCCTTTTGTGCTTGCATGAATTATGCTACTTGTGCCAACGATTTTTATCCGTGCTCTAGACTGGAAACCGAACTTACTCGGTTCCAGTGGCTGGATGTACTCAGTTGTTGATATATCTTTTTCAGAACAATGTACACAGTCTGTTTAATTTGTTCTAGTAGTGACCCATATAGATCCCGTAAACGTTCGAAGCATTTTTTTCTATATAAAGAAGACCTCTTGTTTATCACTGCAAAGGTTTTAAACCTCCATAGGCCATTTGACAATGACACGCGATAGATGAACCAAGCAACAGCCAGATGTTTGTCCTTTTCCAGGTTTATTTACGAGATGTATGCTGGACACTATGCATCATGGAAGCATCTGGAGGGTACATGCCAAATAACATGTATGCACATTTATGGCGATTATGGAGGAGACTCCGGCCATCTAATAAGTGCTTGCTCGATCTATTATGCGCCTCCCTACTTAGGGTTATAACGTTGATATATGTATAGCATCTGTTATCATGATATTTTTAAATATTTGTGAAAGCCATAAACTGCTGTGCCATTGACGCACGCATTTTAGAGTGTGCGCAGTCTTTTGCGAAAACGGGTCGAGCAGAGGAGTTATTGCTGCATAATAAATTGATCACTCGCCACACTAGACACAAAGGATAGAATTGTAACACTTCGACATCTGTTCTGTGGAATAATGCCATTCATCGATTCCTACTGATTGAACTAACGATATGGTCATTATGTAGCCAGTAGTATGTTGACGGGTGGTTGGAGGCGGAGTTCTTTCAGATATTGTCTCGGGATGTTTCGGTTAAGTGTACGTGTGCTGCTGGCTGTTTGCAACAAACAAATGATCTTATACTGAAGTTCGCTTTTGTTCCTTCACGCGACTTCGCGAGTGAAAGAACACTCGAGTTGGGCATTTCAAATTGTTTCATTGCTTTCAGTATACAGAAAGGTCTTCAATCCGCTGACCATGAAAACTGAATCGCTGTCCGATTACATGAGGACATACCAAAGAACCCAGACGGTTAGACGAAACACCTGTCGAAGTCATCAAATAGGGACATGTAAAGGAGAGTAGAAAGTAAAGTACTCATTAATAACAACCAACAAATATTTGTTTTGCTTCGAAGAAGTAATTGGTCTTTTAAAATCCGCATTCATTCAGTCCAAAGATGGCAAAGTTCCAAACTTTGCCGTGTGATAGCTTAAAAAATTCGGACTCAGTTTGGACGTATACTTGACACTAGGAGATCATAGTCATTCTCATAGTGAATAAGGATGACTTCGACGTCGCAAAAAATAATTCGAATGAGTGACACCAGAACCAGAAAAACAATATATTAAGAATTTTGAACTTCAACAACCCTAATCAGCTGCACGAAGGTTTCACTGGTATTTGTTGGTGTACATTTTGGGTCCCAATGAAAACAGTTAGGTATAATTTGTCAACACAAAAACTTGATGCTCCTCACCTTTCTTTTATGCTTGTTACTATTTGTTAATGCAACTGACCGCTGATAGTGAGATGATCACCAGAGAGACTGTGTCTTCATTTCTGTACTGTTTTTGTGATTATGTATGCTTTTTTCCCCAAGGGAAAAGCAACGCCTTTCACTTAAGAATAGTACCACTGAGTAGATAGCCCTCGGATTTCTATTCGCTTCAACTGTGGTGGTATTAGCGTTCTTTG
>JTDE01000810.1:122996-149877 GCA_014338405.1 Paragonimus skrjabini miyazakii
CTTCTGGCTACAGATGGTGTCTTCTCTAGATCCATCACTTGACTAGTAATCGGAACCTTGACGACTTCAAAGATTACAAGACTCCTCTGTGCTTCATCGTTGAGTTGATTTCATTGAAAGATGTGGGATCATAACCTAAGTAGCTGGCAAACATCTCTGCTAATTCTCTTTAATATTCAAAATAATGTGTCTATGCCAGTTTACTGAAAGGTTAAACTCTTTCAAAATCGGCTTTTGTTGTTCATTTCGAAAACAAGCAGACTAGGCCCATTTTTTCTGTTCAAACCGTCTTTTAGAGACTATTCCATATTTGCGTTATAACCCATAGCATTTTTGTTCCATATGGTCAATTTTTCGACAGCATAAGACGCCACGGACTGTTTAATCCATAACTCTATGAAAACCAGCAACGCGATTGATTACCCTAAACCGGATGCGGTGAAATCAGTGGCGTTTGCCACATTGTTCCACAGGCCATGTATTCCTTTCCTTTAATCAGTGTGTAACGTTAAACACCTTAGGACGTAGGATACTAAAAGGGGAATTTCCCACAACTAGCTTGTCGATCTTCAGAGGCGAATATACATCAATATATTAAACCGATATCTCCCACTGTTATCTCGTATTTAGGGTGACTGCCACTTATGGCATCCGAGGTGATCTTGAGGATTGAACAGTCTGGTCTTCCAATAGCTTTAAGATTTCCTTTTGTTTCTTGTTTGTCAAAAATATGGTAACGCCTGATTTTCCCGATGGTCGGTTCACCATTTGATGCCAGACACGAATAAAGCTGATGATTTACTGCGATCAACGACTTAGCCGTGAAGTATTGGAGATAATCTGCTTCTGTTCGAGGAAATCCAGACCCTGTCATGTTAACTATTGTATACTAACCTTACAAAGCTGACAACTTTATTTAATTTGAATAAGGCGGCGAGAAGACGTAACTCATGTGATGTTTTCCGAAGTAACGCATACATTTTGATCACAAATGGACATGTAACCTATTTTAAACATTAAGTTAAGGTTCCACAGGATGGAAATAATGGCTTAAGGGATTAGCCAGACAGACACGAAAATGAAGATTAAACAAATGGGGCTGCTGACTACCTGGGAAGCCGAAACATCAGCACAAATTGTTTTTGAACATACAGGGAGGAAATCATGACGTCTGATAGCCAGATCCTCAGCAAACTGGAGGATACGTTTCTGTTGACTTCGAAAAATCACAGAGAATGCGTCACAAACCTTGAGTCTGTGTCCTGTTTGGATGATGTGTTCTGCTATTGGTGATGCTGGGTGCCGCCTGTCGGCCTCTATGCACGCGCCTGGCGTTTCTAGTTGTGTTTCAAGCCACTTGGGAACATGCTGCTTGATACGAGAAGCTAGCTGTCGGCTTGTCCTCCTTATGTAGCTCATATTGCATCTACCTGAATATTTGTATAAACAATGGAATGTGACAGACTTGGGCTGTTTGTTCGTAGCCGGGAAGACTGGTAAGGCCTTGGTTCGCTATATTATACATAGTTTTACAGCGTTATAAGATCTAGATAAAGCAGCTGTTAGACGTCCTTTTGTCATTGTTGACCAGCCGTCACCTAGAAACGGGAGTTCTAAGTACATCATCTTCTTTGGTACCGTTGTCTCCTGTATCCTTGGAGTTATGACACTGCTATGTTTTTTGATAAATTGCAAAGGGTACCCGTTGGCCCGCAACGTATCTGTGAGTGTGCTTAATTCTTGTGGTAGATTATCATCTGTTCATAGCCCCCGCGCTCTGTGAAAAACGTTCGAACTAGGCTTCTCTTATATTGCACTGAACGGAAGCTTTCAAAATGTATATACTATCCTGTCCAGGTTGGCTTTCCGTAAGTAGATCTTCCTATCCTGCCATCTGATCTTCGGATGACTAGAATGTCCAAGAACAGAAGTCAGTTGTTTACTTCGTTCTCTCTGGTTGGGTTGAGGTTAAGATGTGTGTGATTCAACTCCAAAAATAATGCGTTCAAATCACTTGAATTCTTAAAAATTGCCAGGATGTCGTCTACGTAGCGTTTGTTTAGTATTGACTTTGGCAAACTTTCACCTAATGCAGATTCTACCTTAGCCATAAAGAAATCAGCAAGGAATGGACCCAGGGGACTGCCCATTGCAATCCCCATCCACTTGCCGGAAAGTAAACGTCTGGAGGTTGAATTTTACATTATGTGTGCACAAGAGTGCTAATGACTTCAGTTCAGACACAAGGATAGGACAAGGAGCATTGCTGTTTAGAACCAAACTACAAATGTTATCAACCGTTTCATGTAGCGAAATATTAGTGAAAAGGTATGTCACATCGAATGAACACATCAGTTTGTTCCGAACATCTAAACCGTCTACACAATTTACAGGTCCAAAGCTGTCTTTTAAACGTTTTCTGACGGGTTCAAGCAGATCAGCTAGCCAACCGGCTAACTTGTGCTGCGGTGCGTTGCACATTGTTATAATGAGCCGAAATGGGACATTGAGCTTGTGGGATTCGGGCGACCCACACATATGCGGCGTTTTTGTGCCAATTGGCTTCGACAGCTTGCATTGGTCTGCAGAAATTACGCCATTTATCCTCAGTTTTCCTAACCTGCAGATGATTTCTTTTTCCAATTTTTGGACGTTGTCGGGAATTTCATCCGACAAGAACATCTGATTGTCACTCAGAATTTCAAACATTTTCTCCGTGTATTCTGTTTCATTCGTCAACACAACTCCGGAGACTTTGTTCGGACGTAACACCATTAAGTTCTCATTTTGTCTTATTTCCCTTAAGCTTTGGAAATGTGCCGGTGTTAATAGACTGTGACGTTTTTGTTTGTAGTTACGATGTTGGTAGGGGACATCCACTAATTTTGCCTTCACCCAATTTTTTTTCTACGTTCGCTTTCGTACGTTGTAGAACAGTACTGAAAAGATTCATGTACTTGATTCGACAAACAATCGGCAGATCATTTACAATAGGCCATAACGTTTCGTGAATCTCTTCGAGCGACTCCAGCTCTTGTTGACAAAGTTCAACGTGGGATTTAGTTATTCGTTTGAAGTTGGAAATATTAGGCTGCAGCTTACATGATCTGAGTTTCTTCGTGAACTCCCGTGAAAACTGGCACTTAGAGAGGCGTGTTTTATAATATTGAATACGCAGACGTTTGGTCGCTAACTTGCATCCGAGACGAAGAAGGCTATCAAGTTTACTGGTAGTGTCTTTCGAGAATCTTCTTTGGAGGAATTTACTTAATGGTTACCAGAGTTTCGTGGCAAATTATTGCAAAACCGTGCACTCAAGTATGGGTCATGAGTTTTGTAGAGGCTACGGCTACTTTGTTAAGGGGTTTTACATGTTTTACTAGTCTATCTTGGAAGCTACCGTGGAGATGCAGTTTTCTAATTTTTCACTTCCCATGAATGGCCGCAAACACACTCCAGTAACCTAAACCGCAGTACATCTCTATCTATCCAACAACTGAGGACAGTAGCCATAGTTGCAGGGAGGGTAGAAGCGTCCATACAGAAGAATTGCGTATAAATTTGAAGTCATCCATTTACATGAAGGTGTGTTTTCTTTCACATGCTCTGCATATCGCCTCTCTGGTGGGCCACTTAGGGCGATGATTTTTGTCATATTCGCAGAAGTTTGCACCTTCTGAGAGTACTCCAACCGCTATCACTGGTGTATTTACTCTTTTATATTTCTCCGAGTCATTCATAGACGTACTGCACAACAAACTCAAAAAACGGACCAATATGGTTGTCTGTTCAAACGTTCTTGCCTGCTGAGTCGCCGTTCACAGGTCCAGGTTTTTGTTCTAAAAATCTTTGACGAATGTGGTTAAGTTGTAAACGGTTTCTGAAAGCATTCCGTAGGATATTTTCTGGAGATAGATCATATGTAATGGCCTAATGTTGTAATCCTTGGCAAGAGGTTTTACTTTCTACAAAACAGATCAAGCATTTCATCAGTTTCTTGTTTGATGAATGGTAACAGATGACGTGCTTCTTCCTCATTTTTAGGTTTTACGTATAAAACTCCCATAGGTACATTTGACGATACAATTTCGGGCTGTCGGTGCTATGTAGTTGATTTATATGTTTATCTCATAGCGTTACGAACTTCGTCAGGTATCCGGAAGTTGTTTACTATGTAGTATCAATTTCTATATTGTTGAGATATAGTTAAACATCGAGGATCGTTCGGATTGCAGAGTCCACTCCCTTTTCGAAGTAATTATTAGGCAAGTAACTTGTCATATACATACATGTATGACCACTACAGGATTTCTTTAATATCCCAGAGCACGCGCCAATGATAAGGTTTCTTGGTATGAGCGGACTTTATCTTGGTCATCTAGCTTAGTAGACTTGCACTACAGAGTTTGTCGCTTGGTACGTATTACTAATGTGAATTCATGTTCTCTGTTTTGTTGTGTGCAGAGACAGACTGGAAACGACAATCTTATTACTTGTGTGAATGGCATAAAAACATGGACATCAAAAATTGTTTCAATCGGGCTTTCTTTTTCGAGTACATGCTACAAAGAAGACATATGTCTTGCAACGTTGTTAACCAATGTCAAGACTTGTCTTTACTGACGATCTTGTTTTGAGTGTTTCATCATAGTTCTAGTATGCTTACCAGCTACATCGCCTTTATATACGGAATGTGTTGTCAATCGAGAAGAGTAGCTCGGCTACCGGACAATTACTTGATGTATAACTAACCTTAAGGCTTTCCTTCATCGATTTAACGCATTCTTCCAGTCAGAGACCTAGATACCTGTTGTTAGAGACTTTGTCACATATGACAGAGTCGTAATCGTAGGCACCGGTTTAGTGAATTGGTCATATTTTGAAAATACCAGTCCTTTTGATTTTCTACATAATCGTTTCGCGTGTGTGCCCATCACGAATATTCATTACACATTTGCCTCTCGATGAGCATAAAGCATCTTGTTGACCTTTAGTCCGACTTGACTTGGTTGTTGACTCCATTCGTTGACCTTAAAGTGAAATATTTTACACTTCATTAACTGTATCTACCTGATGAAAGAACATTAGCTGTTGTTCAAACTAAGGATTCCTAACTGTTTTAGCTCATGACCTAACTTCTCGACAAAACATCCTGAAGCCTAGAACAATGAACATGATGGAAAAACGATTATCATTTTTACTCCTCTCAACACTGTCAACTTTGTAGGTGACATCAGGGTCAAAAGTTAGTCGGTAAGAAAATCAGGTCGTGCCAAAAATTCCCGGGTAACACGTAATCCAAACCGGATTGTTAAATGACGTGTTATTTCGAACCAAAACAGGCGAATACATCACCATACACTTTTGAAGCTACTCAGCAAACATGCGTACGGTGTGCTCTAAATCGGGTCGCACATGCGAAGTGCAGCAACAGCATAAATTTTGTTCGATTGGTTTAGCTGAGCTCAGTCGACTCCACCACATATTGCTACCGTGTAATCTTGGCATGTAATGAATACCGAGGAAATTATTTTCATGAATGTTTGTATTCACATCGCATGATTCGTAAAAGACGCCTCTTCACCTAAGGATTGAGGACCTTGACACGACTGTTGTTCTTTTGACTATAGTTTGGTTCCATTTACCACAATGTCTGTGTTATGTAATCGGTTTAACAACTGAACCATCAGCTTCATTGTTTCGCAAATTTAAAAAGATCAAATCAGCCAGTTTTGTTTTTCTCTTGTTCGAAAGCTAATCCGTTCATCATGTTGCGCGCATGAATGTCTACGTCGGTCCACTACTTCATAATTAGGCGACTGTTGCACCAGATTTTATGGAGATAATCTCACCGGTCTTCATATTGAATAACAAACACTGACTTTTCTCTCTTCCTCTTGCTTCCTGTATTCTGTTCACTTTTTCCTCCGTTATTGGAAGGGTCCATGGAATCTTGAGTCACAGTACTCATGAGGTCGCATTGAGGACTGACAATCTATATAGGTGTGTGCTTTCCAGTTCCAGTTCACTTTCCGTTTTTTTGTCCACATGACAACCCGGTTAAACTGATGACCACGTTATCATAATATATGATTTACCAATTCTGCCTGCAATAAGTATGTTGGACGTAAACAGTCGTTATAAAATGCTGTTTCTTTGGGCTCTTTTAACCAGTTTTTATGGGAGTTGGTTGAACCGTTTATAAATTTCTCCCATTGGATATGTTGATGTACATATGTATAAGTTATCTGCATTGTTTCCTTCTGCCTTGCAAAGTCAAAACCCCACAGTCCTTTCCCGACCGAGTCTGTCGAACAAGCATTTACACACATTCCTGACCAACATCTTCGCACTTCGTATGAACAAGAAGAACTTAATGAACATCCGTCTAGTCCATTGTCTGTGCAACTGGGAGGCGGTGCCTCAGTTTTAAGAAGCCCACCGTTTAGCCGGGATAACTTGTTACCCGAGCTATCAGATTCAGATGTGGACGCGGCTTGCGCGAAGGATCAAACATTGGCAGACATCTCAGACGCCTATTCTGATTCAGAAGCGCCAAATCTAATCCACCCATGTGCAACTACGGTCTGGGTTACTGACACTTACGTTGAAGATGATGGAGCCGGTGGCACGGCACAGCCGAATGTGATTACAATAAAGAAATCCGGCAATGCATGCCAGTCACCCACAATTCAGAGCGATTCGGCAGTTGCTTGCGTCATGGAGAAGCCAAATATGTGCGGTGACTGTCCCAATGGTCCCCCTGTCAGTTTACAGACCCGACCCGTGCGAAAAAGTGTACTCGGTAATTTATCATTCTTCTATTGTGTATGCATTTGTCTTTATTTACCTCTATAAAAGTCCTGAAGTAGCACTAACGGACAACCACCCATATTATTTTTAGGGGGAAGTTTGGCAGTGAGGGTCAAACTAATTTATTCGCTCAGTCTTTTGTGATGTGTAGATTCGAATGGATGGACATATACTGACAATACCTACTTATTGGTTGGATCTCTGATCACCGCTTGCTGGTGTCCCAGCGTAATGTATAAGTCACACAAGTGATTACTTGGTGTAAGAATTTCAGACATTTGTTAGCAGATTAACGATCGCAAATTTTGTTCTTCCAAGGTCTGTGATGTTGGAGAAGATGTTAAATACTCACGTTGAGTGGCGCAACGGAGTTCGTTCTGAAGTAAGTAAGTTAACCTAATGAGGCGAGACCGTAAAAGCCATAGATGTCGTATTTCTCTTGTCTGAAGCTGGGTTGTTTTTACGAAGCGGTTTTTATTAACGATATCTCATTCCTTCACCCTTATATCTCTCTTTCCTGAGCTTTTTTTTTACAGGGTTGTGTTGTAGTTTAACAACAATATCGATCACTGATATTTTCACATCACTGTTGACAGTTTAGTCGAATAAGGCTGTATAAGTCTCAGTCTTTTTGTTTAATGGTAGCTGCGCATTTCACTGTAAATGTAGATGTACCTATGTGCTGTTTCATATGACATTGGTCTCTCACTAGTGTATGAATCAGGAACCAGAACGAGTCCAGTTGTGGACTGTTGGTTTGAAGGCGTTCCTCAGCATAATAGATTTCAGTTCTATGTAGTGTCCGTGCACTCGTATTCAAACCCCGATCTACACGTGATCAAAAGTCACCCTGAAACAAAGTGCCAGTGTTCCAGGAATTAAATGAATGTCATATAAACGTAGGTGATACACTATGCTAAGACACCCAATTTTTATAGGCCTGTTACACAGGTCGTTCGTCATGGCGACATTCATCGCTCACTTACCTCTCTGTTTTGGTTCTCGAAGTTACATTGATTGATGGTATCACTAGGATAACTGTGCACACGTACGTAGACAGTGCTGTTTTATGCAGGTGGACAACTCAGTGCTCGTTTGAATTATTAACTGATCACTGATCCCAACTACACTTTAAATCTGTTGGAATTGGACGAAGAGACCCCGTGCATGCATCAGTTGCACACGTACTGTTAAAAGTAGACACTCGATAAAGCTATCGAGTAGGTTTAGGATAGTAAATTCATCCACACTCGGATCAGCGCTACGCAAAATTTTTAACTTCTTTACATACACTACGGCGAATAACAGTTATTCTAGATCAAGGCGCTCAAAAAACGTTCCACTTTTTACTGAACTCCGTAGAAAAACAGAGTTTGATTGGGACAAAGACGTAATTCGCGCACTCTCATATGCTATCGGGTTACTTAGATTTACGGGTCGAGGTTCATCTTGTGGCATTACAAGGGAAGGCTCCGAATTTAGTGAGTAGGAGGTCGTTTCTCATTTCAAAAGCTGATTCATCCTGTTGTCCGAAGTGACGGGAATTTCTTGCACTTACGGAGGACATTTTGGATGAACGGGAGATGTTAATTGACCATATTAAACAGAGAAGTCACCGGAAAAGTGTTTTGCAAGAACTTGGATTTTTTTTTAAAGAGGCGGGCTGGAAGGTTTCTTTAAATGCGAAAGTTATGGTCAGCTGAATTGTGTTCAACGTAAAATGGACCAAATCCCCAATTGCTCATCATTAATGTAAAATGTTGTTCAGCAGGCTTAATGAATTCCGAGATTTCTATCTGTCTTGAAGGTCTTAACCGCGAGATTATCAATTGTAGTTAATGAGCAGTAACTGTGCCTGCTATCGGGACGATAGGGCAATCTAATCGTTACACATAATCGAATGTGAATGAGCGTTTGCATATGATAATTCAGTCGTGTCTGGTGAAGCCAGTGATGCAGTGATCAATACAGTTGCCTCATGTGTACGTGACCGGAGTTCTAATCCCGGCCGCGGCAGGAATATGCACTACTGACGATCTGTTCAAACAGTTAAACTCGAGTCCAGTGCCTTTTTTTGAAAGAGGCTAGGTGTAAAATCTATCTGAATGCGAAGACTGCGATCAGCTGTGTCGTGTTCAACTTGAAAATATAGGCATATGTCAGTAAAATAGTTTGAATTGGGATGCGACTTCCTAATGAGGTAAACGAAACACCAGATGACAACACGTACTATTGAAATCAATATATGTTTTTATTAAAAACTTCCATTTTGATTGTTAGGGGAGATTTTATGATCCTACACGTGGGTGGCTTTCGTCTATCGGGACTGCTGACATTCTTTTTGTCACGCTTTCTAAAGTCTCCTGTTTACAAATGTATGCGAAACGATTGCAGCCAGTATTAAGTTATAAATTGCAACTCGTGTTCGTTTTTCTGAGTAAGGGTCTCGTGCTTTTTTTGTTACGGATTAATCATGTTGAATAAACAGACTGCTTCTTGCTTTCGCAGAACTTTATGGACAGCCAAGCTGGTGGGGAGATGGGGACGACAACTATTCCTACCCACACACATCCTTGCTCACTCCAAAAGACAGTGATTCTCCAATGAGACAAATGGGCAAGCCTACTGGTACGTTTTTCTATGCAAACTCATAATCTGTCATCTTATCGTTTCCTTTGAGCTAACGGTTTCCAATTTTTTGATAGACTGGTCGCAATTCAGTGACTGTCAATGACTTATTTTTCTGTGTGATTGTTCAGCTAAGCACATGTTCCGTTTGTAGCCATTGATAATTACCTTACATGATTCTTTGTTCACTTCCTACATGACTCGACAGTTGCTTTTTCACCTTTGTGTTGGTTATTCGATCCGAACCTGGGATGACTTTTGTTGTCACGTAGACCAGACACTCAACTGTGTTTGTTCGAAGATGTCTTAGTTCACGGACATGTGCTTCCTGGTCATACTAGCCGTAGCACTGTTGTCTCGTTCTTGCAAATGTGTCTTGCAAATAGCATCAATGTAAATCCGAGTTATTTTTAGTTAAGGATAGTTAGCTGTCGGTGATTTTAAAAGCGTTCCTCATAATTCTGCTGTCACTTCCGTAATCGTGGTCCGTCGGGAATTTGCCGAACTCGTGTTGTTCACTCCGCTTATCGTTTGGGTAATGCGTACCTTTGTCATGTACTTTCTTTCGGATGATTGATTGCAACCTAACTTGAACACTACTCGCATCTGATCACAGCTTTGCATTCACAGTGACGTCTATCATCTCCCTTCAAACGTTTGTTTTTTGGTATGTTCTGACCCTTTTTAGATAGTTCCCTTTCATAGTTTTAATAGCACAACCAAAAGACGTAAATGATAGAATGTTTTCCGGATCAACATTTCGTACACTCTGAACACGGACGTACCCGACTTTACAAGACACAAACACAGTGGGCGACATATAAAACCACGACAATAGTGCACATAGATGGATACTTATCATAACTGCATTGTATTGAGCTATCAAGGTAATCGGAGCGTCGATGCTAGACGGGCAATCGATGATACCATTGTCGTTAGAAGCAAATTTGTAGGTATCGACATTCCTCGTCAGATCGAGCGGCTTAGCACATTCCTAACGAGACTTCAGCACAATTCGGTTTTCGAAATAACAGTGAACTGACAACCAGGGTATACAGTGTCTCACTATTCCCGATGTCCTGTTTTCTGTCCCACCACGCAGGGCCACTAATCAGGGTCGTTCGTTTCCTCAGAGCACGATAACCTGTTGAGGGTCGTTCGACCGACTAGACTGCAATAAACACACGCGATCTGACAGTTGTCCTAAATGCACATGGACATCTCCATATGTAGGTGTCACTTGTATTCGAGATAAGAAGACTTTCGAAATCATGTGCACAACAAGCTTCCGTTTAACATGAACTATCGTTTATCTTAGGTTACGACAGTTAATTATATTTGGTTGTGCAGACCGAGATCTAGATGCAACTAGGTGAAATCGTGCCTGATCTTAGTCATCGTACCGGTTCCTTTGTACTACCCAACTTTGGACAAACCAGCCCAACCGTCTTTTTTTATATGCATCCGGTTTATAATGTTATTGTTTTCGCAATGTTGGTCGGTTGATAGCTGAAATCACAAGCTAGATCATAATCTGCACGTGTGCCCAATATTCATGCACACACCGTGCTTTTGTATCGTTCGAAAAACGTCTTATTTTGTCGGTAGAACCAAGTACTCTGTTTGCTTCAGAAACACATCTTTTATTTTTCTTCAACCTTATCCGTAAGTTGAATGAGTCTGTGACAGTTGCTCAGGAGATCAGTGACTCAATGTCAGTGGTGCGGAATGTGCTGTGCTATAATTCTGATTATTTGATCTTCTTGTCTATGTTTGGGCAGACTGTGCCCTAGTTTATCTCTGTTATGGACATCAGATAAACGTTTATATTGGATACTTAAAGTTTCTTGAATTCCGTCTAACGAGTTTATTCGGTAATCGATCAATCTAGGCAATTGAACAATCAATAATTTCGGTTGATTTGGCTAGTAACCTGAGAACTGTTCGTCAAGGATTGCATACGATTCTGTTGGTTCACTAAGGCCAAAAGAGGGGTGGTGAACGAAGTAGAAACCAACGTGTCCACTTAACAGGCAAAAGCCAGTTTCGATGCGATGCGTATTGGTGGTTATTTTCTGTTAGGTGGCGGTCTAAACGAATTGTGTTTCTGTTGAAGTGCTTTTAGTCGAACATGGAAACTGCTGGCAACGTAGAGTCATTCACATTTTGCGGTCAATTTTTTATGTACCGATATGACAACTAATATCGAACAGTACGACTGAGGGACAACCTAAAATCTAATGGAAAACTTCGTATTTTCCTGTTTTTGTTTACCGTCTTGGTTGTGCCATCGACGTTATACCGATGTGGTTACATATAGAATAACCAGACTACAGCACCACTTACCGTTCTACTCAGATACACCTTATCCAATGTACACCCGAAGAAATGAGACTGAAAGGTGTGTGAGTCCAGTCGGCTGGTCAGACAGTTCACATTCTAAAAGCCATCTAGAATGAAAGGTTCCCACTGTTTATAATGATTCTTGATTCTACCCCTGGAGACTCGAACCAACATCTATCCGCATAAACATGGTGAAAAGCAAGGTATAGCCCATTTACAACTTTTCTTGTCACAAGCGATGCTGATGGAATTGGTGGTCGAGCGGATAAGAGCTGTGGCTCCTAACGTCAGTGGTTGCTGGTTGGTTCCCTTATTCAAAGTATCTCTATCTGATGAGTCCAAACAAGGACGAAAACGGTCGTGGAATGTCAGCTTGAGGATGAGCATTAATGAATCATTATGAACTCAATTTCGAGCCATTGTGACCATAGACAGTGCAAAACTGGCAATCCGAGAGGGACTGTGTCCATCCGAATAAACTGGGCGAGAAGCAAGTTATACCTCAAATCCTGCTGTTTAATGTACCTCTTCATCAATCGATACATACTTTGCGAGTTTTAGTCTTTGTAAGCCAGACTATCATATCAGTTATCAAGACTGTTAGACAGTTATGTAAATACTATTGCACCAGTACTTGAATACACTGTTAGTAATGCGGGCACACACACCCTAATCCGGTCTAAACCCGAAGGAATGAGAGTGAAGGTCTTTGTTAGAGAGACTCCAGTGGTAAAATCTAAACTGGGAAGTAAAATTAAATTTGTGAGCTGCTATATATATATAGCAGACAACACACTTGCGTCTAATGTACTCGTTATCTCTCCGTTGACGTTGTGCTGTGATCACGTTGATGAATCCGAGACGACAATCGTGTACGCGACCTTATTTATTGCAATGCCATTTAGTCATATCACCACGACTTACGGGACCTACTGTTTATCTGCACACCGAACGTTTGAATTCACTGGCGTCGAGCTGTCGCTCAATGAAACTTCGGATGCGCGTCCGGTTCGTATTTCGTCAGACGGTCCGATTCAAGGTTACGTTTTCCCACGATCTAAGGTCGATATTGCAACCCGAAAGACTTATTTGGATAATATGCCGGTATTTCATATTCTGACCTTCAGGATTTCGTTTATCCGCCTCCAACTGCTCGTGCACTCGCTGCCTTGAAATTCGTTCTTCAATAATCGTACTGGTGTATACCGGCCGACGAGGCTAATTTAGCATCGTTTTAGGTTAAGTTCCGTCCATTTCTGTTTGGCTACTTACCTAAATGTTCGGAACCACGCCCGACTACCGAATACTAAGATGCGTCCTAATCATTACATACGTAAGCCGCTCAAGTATTCCGCATCTTCCGTTAATACAATGTCCAGGTTTCATTGCAATGTAACAGTGTAGACAACATCATCACGTGGTAAACGGATAGTTTAGCTTTTATCTTCAGACTACAGTACTTCCAGACACGATTCTGTGGATGTCCGAGAACGGCCACACAAGCTCATAGTTCGTGGTGCGTGGGCAGATTGACAGATTGCCACCTATGTAGCAGAAATCCGTGTATATGTTCAAATTGTCTCCATTGATGTGGATTAGAATTGTAGGCCTAACACATGTGTTCGCAGAAAGCTGAAAGAATGGAAATGTCTTACCGGTGTTGATCTCCAAACCAAGTTTGTATGCCGCGATCAGTCGCTGAAATTCTTCTTCGCTCTGTGCAGATGATACATTGTCGTCTTCAAACAACAGCATGCGCAATATCGAATTACATAGCCGGTCTGGGGCGGAAAACGTCGACTATTCAGAAATTTGTCATTCGTGCAGTATTCAACTTCACTACCGTCCTCCGATTTCCGAAAAGCAACTGTCAGCTTTGCGGTCGAATGTAGACTAATTAGGGTTTTGTCTAGGGCACAGCCCAGCTTCACACCAACAGCAATATCAAAATCATCAGTGGTGTAGCCACCCGATTGCACCTCCCCTTCCTACCCACATGCAACACTTTACCTAAATCGACGTACTTTCATCGACATCCAAATCCACCGAGCACCATCTACAACGCTTCGTGGCTCACGGAATCAAATGCCTTGTTAAAATCCATGAAAGAAACGTGCAGCGACTGGTTACGTTCACAGCACTCTCTTTGGAGCTGGCGAACAGTTAGTACCGTATCAATCGTAGTACAACTCGCCCAGAGTCCACATTATTCCTTTGGAACTTTTGTCTTCAATGCATTAAGCCAATTGAACAGGATTCTTCCTAGGACTTTTCCAGCACAGGTCAGCAGACCAATTCTCCTGCCCGGTTCCCTTACTTTTTAATAAAGGCACAATGCGAACATCTTCGCACTCCTGCAGGATTGCCTCCTGCTTCCAGATGGCGTGAACCACCTGGAGCAGAGCACGATTCATCTCTGGGTCACCGTGCCAGAAAACTTCTCATGAGTACCCATCTTCGCACACAGTCTTTCTGTTTCGTAACTTTCTGATGGTTGTCTGAACTCCGGTCAGCTGTCGGACCATAACAGTTATTCTCTTGATGCGGCAGGTTATTTAGCCACTCGGTTCACGAAACGCCAGAGATCCTATCCACTAGTGCTTTAGCAGGCTGAACGGATGAGTTAGAAATCACCTCAGGAAAATCGGTGATCAGCACAGCCCTGTATCAGTTCACCTTGTCTTATCCAGCATTCTTCTGTGATTTCGCAAAGTCGTTCAGTAGGTTGACGAACACTACTGAATGTCCTCTTCTGGTCCTCATTGCTTGGATCCACAGTGACGACAGTAAACGCTTCATTTTTATTTCGTATCAGGCTCGAGGAAACTGCATCGTTGTAGTCCAACAAATCTCGTCACTGCACAGCTGACCGTGACGGGCGGCTTATCCTGTAAAAATGAAATGCTTGATGTAACTTACAGTGCTTCTACTGCGCAGCAATAATGGGATTAAGACGTCATTCTGCTATTCAGTGCTTCCTGGGATGAATTGGCTCCTCACTATCAAATGAGACACTTATAAGTCATCGGCCCTCTGTAGGGTCCCCTAAGGAAATCATGTGTCTGCTAGGGAATCAATTTTCTCCCTCTAAAACGGTCTTCTTCCTCGAGAAAACGATTTTATCCCATCAGAACGAGTGGAAGTGTCTTGAACAGTCGAGAGGTAACCTTCCATACTTTTTTTTACCCGTTAGACCTTTATTCCACTATGTTCATTGGTGGCTTAGTGATCTTAACTGCTGTTTTTGGTAACTGTCCTTCGACCTTTTGATTCGAGAATGTTTGTAGGTCGCTATGCATCGTATGAATACCCTGTGGTTTTCTCTTTGACGCACACGTTTTCAAAGCAGAACAAAGTTGCTTTTTGAACCCGTCTTTTGGTTTGTCTTGGGAGCAATTAACGAGGACAGGCGCGTTATTTTCGAGACCAAGATTTTCCGTGTTATTTATTACAAGGTAGAGAATCCTATACTGTGGACGAACCAGCGTGTTTTTTCGAAGACTTTTGAGTCAGAGGCTCCGGGTGGGAGCCCTCAAATCAGAGACATATCCGTCTACACATGACGCTTTCCGTCTGGACAAATAATGTGCATACACTGTTGAATCGATGCAGCACCGGACACTTGAAACGACGCATCACACTGATCGCGATGGAACTGGGTCGACACGGCATCGAGACCGTAGCACTAAATTAGACGAGGCTTAGAGGCCAAAGTAAGCTCCGGGACACAGATGTTGGGCACATACACACACAAAGCAGCGTGGCATTAGCGAGTGCGATTGTAATCGCATTCTGTGCGTGTGAAAAAGTTTAACTTACCCTTTTTCACCTGGACTCTCAGGAAGGGTATATACCGTCACCTATCTAACAGTTGCATTCGCTGGCCTTACGTTCTATCTGACCCAGTGAGAGCCTAGTGAAGATTCAATTGTATTTTAAACTTTCTCTACTACTGATGGGTATTGTAGTTCGACCTGCATCAGCCCCTGATGTGACTGATCAATACTTTAACAAAAAAGTGAAACAATACAGAAAACAACAATAACACAAAAGAACACTTAGAAGAGTGAATCATCACTCTTTCGGATGCGGACACGTCTTTGACTGCGACCCATTGTCAGGTCTTATGACTTTTCCAGCCGACAACATGGAGGATCACGCCATGCCTATTTCGACAGGTTGCATCTCCCTATCTTACTAGTAGGCTATCAAGGTCTTCACAGGTCATAGCTCCGGTATCGCTTGACAATGTTGCGATTTCTTTATTTCTTTAGTAACCGCATTGAATAATTCACGGTGTGGTTCGCAGTTTTTTTACTGCATGAGGTATATGGTCCAAACAGCGTTGGGGGAGAATTTTTATTTTCTCCGTTACCTATCACGAAATTAGAGGTTGACGAAATACAGATCAACAAACGGTCGTTTTATTCACAGTTAAGCAGTTAAGCATCAGTGTGAATCACTGATGTATTGCTGTCTATGATGATGATGATGATGATGATTTATTCACACAACTCGCAGTCATTTGATGCATTCTAACTGGCAGGGGCAACTGTTGTTAGATACGGGAAAGAAGTATACATTTTCCGCTTGATTCGTTGGGCAAGACTGAATACACGTGCGCATGATCTCCTTCCTTATCAGTGGCCTCGCCCCTTTTCTACGCCACGGGGAACAAAGGTTTGTGAATGCACCACTTGGCTATACTACGTTTATAGCTATTACAAACTGATCTAGTTATCTTACGCAAGTAAATAAACCGATCAACATTGTCAAGCTGCCTGTCTGCAACGAAATGCGATCAGGGATAAACCCCACTTCGTAAAAACACTACATTTTCAAGGTACGGAACGCATCTCACACAGACGGTCCGTACTGTATCACCGGCTCAGCATGATCTTCATGCTTTCTGCAACATAACCAAGTATTGTTATGTAGACTACATACTCAATCTCAGCCACCTTTCTTAACAAAAGTCCAATTCCCATATACTGTGAACTCTTCTAGACCCTATTCTACCACATAGGCGAAAAGAATGGAGTGATGTAATAAAAACGACAGGGCCCATCTTTGATAAATTTGAACGTTCAAAGTACGTGGATGTGCATCCGTCTTAATGGCTATCTTTGTTATTTCACATGTCTCCTATCATGGAAACATTCCGGTATACTCAAGTGTGTTCACCCGTGCCGTCGGTCTTCCTCCATTGTTTGTACTTCAGTCGTGCTGATTGTTTACGCTGACTGTCAATCCGGTACCCAGTGAATATGGCTCGGCTACTTAGATTGCGATTGACAACTTGATCAAAAGACGCTTTCTGTACCTAAATCTGTAATATACTTTTAACTGGCAGTGTTTTTGAAGACATTGACATTTTGCTATTTCGAATATTGTTTTATGTTGCTCATATGACCCTCGTGGATGTTATTTGCTAAGCTGCCCGCCTCTTTTACTCTAAAGGCTTTTTCTGAGTGGTTTCGCTGTTAGCTATGTACTGACAGTTCACATCCATGTCCATTCTCCATAAGTATCTGTAACTGAGAAAAATTATTTGCGACCATCGTCACTGTTGTATAACATGCACCTTTGTTTGTGATTAATATATTACGTACATTTGGGAACTAAGGGGCAAGCCATAATATGAGGAAGACAAGGGTCCGGAAACGACAATTGGAGCAGTATGTACGCACTATGGAGACGTGTCGCCAAGGCGAATGACAGTGTATTGCTGCGCAATGTGTACGGATACACGTCAGCCATGCAAATGAGTGTACTCGTTCGTTGTCCTATGTTTTCACGTAACCTGTAAGGGATTTCGTGCAGTACACAACCTCACACACCAAGCGTCTTTTGAATTCGCAACATTCACGCTATTCTCTGGGTCATTTTTTTGACAGCATTTATTTTGTGCATTGTCTCTAACCTCTGGGTTTTACCATGTTGATTTTGTCTGTCGATTACAATCAGAATCTTCTTTTTTGTTCATTGTACGACGCTCGTAGTAGACAATAGAACCACATACTGATGACGCTTATACAAAGACCATGACTTTGGTATGCAAGTGGCGAATTCACAACTCGTCAGTACATTCGTTTTGTTCGACAATCAAACGCTACGCTTTCACCGTATTTGCGTTTGACTTGGTCAGTGGTCCGGTTTCTATCAGGATCTTATACGAAAATATGGTTGATATGTGTGAAGGCTCCTCACGCGGATGTGACGAATGGACTGTGTGCTTATGTGCCCAGCTCTGTTGTGAATCTCGCTGTTTATATCCTTCTGTAGCTGAGTGGACTCTTCATGGAATAACTAGTGCTTCATTGTTGTCCGGAAACTGATGGTGTTTCCTGCTACCGTGTCTGTACATATATTACATGGTGGAGTGAACAATCACATGTTTCGTTTGGAATACTGTCCCGTTTGATATGGTTATGTTAATCTATTTTATTAATGTTCATTTTGGAGCTTTTACACCACGAGACAATTGGTGCCATGCAACAATATTGACCACATGTAAGACTGACTAATTCTGTTAGGCTGCTAGAATTTATACAACAATAATCGAGGCGACCAGAATTCGAACTCGCAACAGTATTGTTACCATTGATCTAGCTCGGATACCAGCATAGGAATAATCATGGATTTTTCAGTTATTATTTAGTCTCATAAACCCTAATGTTTTATTACTGGTAGTTCATAACACGCGACCGGTAATGCAAATGATCCTATTCCTGGATCCGATGAATCGGTTTTCTGCAAACAGTTCGCACAATTCCGTGCCAGTTTGATTGAAGTGCGATATTCTGAATTGATTCTGCCCGTGCTGTTAATATTGTACCGGAACGAAGACAATGTGTATGGTGTCTTGTCCTAGTTGTTTACTGACCGCGCTTATCACCGTTGACAGTCCGGTTGTTAATATTCTCATATTCACATTCCGGTTGTGACCTGATCAAGAGGCGTGGCGGCATTATTGATCATGGATGGATAGCATTGCATTATGGTTTTGTTGGCTAGCATGACTGATCGATTTTGCTTCATTTAATCAAAAGCGTGTTTGATACAGAAGGTCCAGGATAGATTAGATTATGTTTTGAATCAAAATGGATCATTTGGACGGAAACGCAAATCTCGGCTTTTTATCCTTTCATCGACGTTGTGCTTGCAATTTTTACACCGTATGATGCTACCATAGGGCCATATGGGAGTTATATATTACCAGATTTCCAAATTTTTAACTTGATCGGTTGCCGTAACTGGGACGCAAATCAGTGACTAGTGAGTTATCACGTTTAGTTTTTCTAAATCGGCTAGTACTCGTTTCATGTAGTTACTTTTTTCCTACACTACTATGTTTCTTCGCAAGAGGATTATGTCCTGGAACACTCTAAAGGCATACCACATTATTATTATGCGTACGATTTGTGACCTTGAGCTTGCTCACTGGTCACGATATCCGTCAACAAATCGCACCATGTGTTTGATCCTTGTTTACCTCAACTGGCTGGCTCAACTGGCTGTTACTCCTTCCTCATAGATTGTAATGGATAATTCAAAACGGAAACGTAACACCTAAGGAAACTTATTTGTATACCTTTCTTCAACCCCAGTGAATGAGGTTTCGTGATCTATTGGATAAGTGTCTAGACTACTACTCACATCATGGGTTTGATTACCCGGTGTATGTTATTCGGTAACGAGTTTAAGGCAGTTGTCGACCATTTCGCGTGTGATCGCTGAGGTCAGCTGGTTGCACAGTTAACTTGGTCCACTGCGGTATATCCAACAACTCGTGTAAATCTGCACACAACAATACCCTAAGTTTGGCATTTATGTGTGAACTATTGCTCGGCTTCTCGCAGGATTAACTCCGCCGTATCTATGACTAGAGCTCATTGATAGTGCATGTCTTTATTCGCACCGAGAACTAAACTGCAACTCTCGTACTCGTGAAATCAGCATATTTGCTACTCTTCATTTAGACCTAGAGTCATTGCTTAGCGAGACACCGAATACGTGAACCCCTCTATTACCAATGCTCCGTTTTATCACAAAAGCAGTGCGGAGATCGCACACATGAAAACCTTCAGTAGAGATGTCAAATCCGTTAGATCTTGAACCGTAGCTCAGGTGGTTATTCCAGTTGTGAATTGTCTAGATCGAGTCAGTCTTGTCCAGAACATTGTTATTCTTGTACTCCTGACAGACTGGACAAATTCTCATTCGCACCTTTCAGGTTTTTATCTCAGGCTTCTGTTAAGCATACTTAATAAGGTTACATTTAAGAGCATTTTGCTGGATGCTGTCTGTCAGTGGTGGATATTCTGGGACGAAACGTACATTTTAGATGTACACTGAAACGCTGATTGTCTGGTTAACTGAGCCGGATGCAGAGTTTCCTGACAATTAACTTATCTCCGGTTAAAAAAATGAGGCATATGCGTGATACTCATCCGCAGTGCGACATTTTGATCGATTTTTTCTTCAGATTGGCCATCATCCTTGTCGATAACAACTTATCGATCGCACATCAGAATCCTTTTTTCATAAACGGTATGAGAAAATATGTATAACAATGGAAGTTTGATTTGTCGATAAACCTGTAAAAATGTTCCTGTTAGTAGTAAAGAAGACAGGACAAAGAACAAGTGAACGAAACAAACCTATATTTGTGTTGAAACAATTAAAAGATCAGGATGTTTATCACTCACAAGTAATAAAGAAACCTGAAGATAAGGCATTTTACGCCAGTAGAACAGAGGAGTCAGATAACAGTATGTAACGCGGTAAGCGTCACTGTTACCTGAATCTGTGCATTTTAATAAGTTTTCGTTAATAAGCTTTTTTGATCTTCATGGCCCCAATACTTCTTAATCTTTTGGTGCGATTAAGTGCAAAGGTGTAAAGGCGCTTACTAGTTCGAACCGTTAGAGGCCACGCTTCGAAGATGTAAAGTATAACTGTTGGGCTTATATGAGATTTTTTGATGTCAAGTGGCGGAAATTGCTCTTACTCCTCCTCCGTTGGTGATGCAACATTCTGTCTACGATTCCTCTAATTAGGAGCACGATTTATCTGGATTAGAAACTGAACTCCTCGTCTAAAGTGGTACCCGTTGAATCACTACCAGTGCATTTGAGAACTTCTCTACATTTCATACAGGTCTTCGGTTTGTCTTCCATCAGCGTTATCTATTTGAGACTTCATCACGGACAGCTGTAAACCGTTATTCCTCACCCTCCTCGTATGTCTGGCTGACAATTTTACTATATCCTCATCTGTAAACTAGCGACAATCTCATATTTATAACGGATGATGCTGTTGAACGCAATTTTAAAAGGCACAAACAGTAGAGCACACCATGAATCAGCCTTCTGTTTACATTCCATTTTGACACACTTGTCATGTTTTGGGTGCGTCGATCACATGATTTAGCTTTGTCTGAGTTGCAATCGTCACGTGCTACCAATATCAATAAACACACATACCTGCCCTACTGTTATTGTGCTAGTCTTCTTGAAGCAATCGTCTATCTTGCTTGTCGCCGAACTATATTGGATTTCATCTTGTTAGCAAAGCAGTAATTATTATTTAAAAAGGTTGTGATCTGAATCTCCTGTGCACCACATTTCATGTTCCATCTCATAGGAAGAATGTTGACAACAAGCTCGACCCTTATGCACTTCAGGTGCCATCAATTTTTAGTCGAATTCTTCAATCAACAAATAATACTAATTTTTTAATGTGTAAATGACCACTTCACCAACTATATCTTGAAACATTTCCATGTAGACCCTTAAACTCTTCTTGAAATCTAGTCATTGCAGTTCGTGTTTTGTCAAATCGAACACTCAGCATTTCACCACTAACGCTGGTTTTAAAGTCGACTGGTCGTTGACCTCGCGTTTGATCCGTATAAAATTCGGTTTACACAGTTGTCTGAATATTTTTTCAACTACGGTTCACACCATGAACTCCCAAAGAATAGTGTTTACCCAAGGGTTGGTTTATTTTTTGACTTGGGACAGGCAACAGTTGAATGATTTGCATGTTCCAATTGCGATTCACCGAGTGAATTATGACAAGAGTCTCGGTGTGAAGGTGTCTCTGGCGGACAGTAAATGAAGGGTACGTCAGTCTTTCATCAGACCAAAGCTAAGATCCATGAGCATTTGCGATTCTTCACTTACACGTTTGTGCATCTTTTGTTGTTACATTTAGGTGAAGTACTATTAGGTTCTGCAGTTTTATTCAAGAAGGCTGTACTATGCCGTTCACAAATTTGTTACGATGTAAGCCGTGGTCTGAGAACGATTCGCTTCCGGTGCTCAGTTATTTACCACGGAATTATGTAGGTTGTTAATTGGCAATTACTCGTTATGTGATGTACATTAGATCATGCAATGGCTAAGTACTTTCAAGTTATTCTGGTCTAACCCAGGTCAGCCAGTAAGGTTGGTACCTGTAACCTTGAATTTAGTCTCTCATCAGTACCACTTGACTATGCATGCTCCACAAATGTCGATTTCTGTAGAGAATAAAAATTAGACGGACGCGTCCTGCTTTTCAATAAATTTACTCTGGAACGAAATCCTGATAAATTCTCCCTACTCCAATGGAATTATTTGTCCGATTCCGCCTGGTTTCGTTCCATGTGAGCTCGATCATTTGAGGTCAGCTTCGAACCATTCTCAGGGGACTCCCCTGAGTGCATTTGAGAACTTCTCTACATTTCATACAGGTCTTCGGTTTGTCTTCCATCAGCGTTATCTATTTGAGACTTCATCACGGAGTCACAAAGCTGAGATTCTGAGTGTGTCCGTCAACCAACACGCTTATTGATCTTCCGTGCAGGTTGTTGTACGTTTGTATGAATTCAGCTACATTTGTTCAAACCCGCATCTAAACTTGTGATCTGGATTCAACTTCACTAAAGCACAATTCCATTTTATGTATTGAATGTTTGGATCATATCACCAACGGAGTGTGGTATTGACAACTGGTGGTGCATATATGTTAGATTAAGCGCATCTGTTGTTAACTAGTTTGCTATCTGGCGCTTTGTTTTCTAAAAGCCCGGACATTGCAAATTTTACTGGCACTGTATCTAGAGTACCACATTTGTCACTGTTCTATAGGACATCACAGCGCTCTGTATAGTGGGTTCAGTCAGTCAATCTCTCCCTTTTTCGTGACGCTACTGGTTCGCATTTGAGCATTATATGCTTACCAGAAGGAATGTGACAGAAGTCATCTGTTTAGTTTCTTTGCTTTCCACTAATCCTGATTGCGAATCGTTATCGACTACATATTGACAGGATATTAGAGAGTTCCGTCCCATTTTAATTATTCCGAAGAGTCAATCGTTGCGTAAATATCAGTGTAATGCTTTCGATATGGGCTTGTTGCCAAACGACGTAAGCTCATCACCGCCGTCTTTCGGGGTTCCGCTCGGCATCGTACTCCAACTCACGGTGTTCACTGGACTCATTTCTCTTAAACATCTCGACCGTTGTCCGATAGAATTGGGTTGTGTGTGACACTTCATGAAATCGGAAACCATGTTTTCACATTTGTTACAGTCAATTGCCTTTGTTTTATGGAAATATTTATGTGATACGCAATTGGCATTAATTTTTGACGTTCAGCACTAGATTATGGTTATCCAATTTCATGCTGTTCACAAGATTGCACACGAGTTGACGAGGTTTTTTGGAATCAGTGTACGGCTTAATCTCTGAGCTTAAATAAGGGAGAATTGTGTGCGAAGCTGATAACCGGATCGCGTATCAAACGATTTGTCTGCTGGTGACGTTCGTTATCTGATCGTTTGAGGCTGATTGATCTTGACTTTGTAGGCATTACGAACTGTCTCCGGTGAATCAACGAGGAGATGGTTAGGTGATCTTACAGACCGTTCAATGACGCTTCTCGATTCAGTTCATTTTCCTGCAGACTGCAAAACTGATCATTTCCTCACATATTTGACACCATCTTTCATAAATATTTGCTCGTCAACACTATTTATAAATAGTCTTGAATACCACCTTTATAAGGGGCTACGAACCAGATAAGGTGGTAGTTTTGTCTGAGCCGCTCATCACTATAACATGAGGAGGGATTTTCTGGAAGAACCAATCTACAAAAACAAGAATCAATTGAAGACCGGAATACATCGCGCTTGTTCGAAGTGCTGGCCATCGAACAAATGTCAGTCAACTACACACTCGTCATTTTGGGTGTTCGGAGAATCCCCACCTGGAAAGCGTCACATGGTGGCTTTACCGGTTGAAACAGTCCTTATCTTCACAGTTCGTGTACACATCATTGTTTGGTCCTTTTGTGGTTTTATCCATCCGCTTGCTTTTGAAGCATGTCTAAGTGATTGTCATTGTTAACATTGCTGTCGGAGAAAAACAGCTCTTTGTGCGAAATTGCTGTCCCTCACAACCAGATCTGCAGGTTTCATGGGTCTCGATGTAAATATCTTGGTTATCAGTAGATAGTTTGCACCTTTTGGTTAACGATTGTCTGGTCACTTCGCCAGATTTTGGTGAAATTTTTACCGTTCTCATCATGCACCACAATGTACGTCTGCAGACTTCAGACGTCCGTTAATGTCCCGTTCATTCAGTTTAACGAAACTGGGAGCTAACTTATACTAAGTTAACTTAAAGGGCGTCTGGTTGATGAAATTGAATTCTGATTCTCACTTTTTAAAAGTTTCGATATTGTCTTCAAATTTTACTTATTTATTCTGTAGGTTTGATTGTGCTATTTACGATGTGTACCGCTAATCATGCATGTAGTTCATGCACACAACTTTGGTTTGTGCACTGTTATTGTCTCAATCTGTTTGGTCCCAAACAAACTCTGCACAAAGGTCGAAACATTGCGAATACATTCTTTTTTTGTGTTTTAACCCATTGTTGATAGTGCATTCACGTTACGTGTGGTTGGCTTTTAGAATGTACACACATCGCGAAATGGTGTAGGTAATGTTTGAGCATTATGAAGATATCAATCGTTTTTCTGTTTCAGTTCATACATGTATTCTGAAGTTTGGTTTCTTTTTCAAATAAAGTGCAGCCTTCTAGAAAATGTTGGTTTCTCGGTAATGTACAAGTCACCATCCAACCTCTTCTAACTAAGGTTCTTTTCTGTTGCTGAAAATCGTCTCCCGTTCCTTTGTCTCTTGACGTGCTTTCCAAATCAGTTTAATAGATCATCTCTTCGATTGGCCATTAGGGAATACGTTTGCGTCAGACTTCGATCATGACCTTGGGGATTGCTGGTTTCAAATGATCCAGATCCCATTTCGTTTTGTTGTCATTCAAGCCGAACATTTTGTTAAAAACTCAGGATGTGCTTTCTGCATGTTCCTACTGCCGTACGGCATACTTCAGTAGTGGTAGTATTGACAATTAAAAAAACTGTGCATTTCGGATGTCGACGTTCTAAACTATGTTCCAATTACTATGGAGGTATCTCACTTACTACGGAAATTGTATTTTCCGAGTCTCCCATTAGGCGACCTGCTTTAGCATTCATGAATTTAGGTTTATTATTGTTTTATACGAATCCAATGGTAGATCAGAGAATAATTTCCAACAAATGTTGTAAGGGAAAGCAATGAACACAGATTAAGCTATCTGTCGATACGAAAAAAGAACACACCTTATCAGTTTTATACCGTGCACGATTTTCACATTTTTTGCTATTGTTTAATTAATTGTTATATATTTTTTGAAAACACTTTTCTTAATGGTATGCCTATAACAGTAGCTAAAAATAGGTTACGAGAACAAACATACTGATTTCGAATTGCAGCCATGTTCTTTATTGTCTATAGCAATCAGCGACACTCCTCATCTTTCGGACTTCAGCTGAGAAGCTGATTAGAGGAAACCTGTTTGTACACCAAATTGTGGACTGTTTACCATGTTTTTTTTCTTCAAAGACACCGCAGATAGTGCTCGATACGCTGAGCGGTGAACGTGCATACGCATCAAACCATTGCAGTACAGAAATAGTCAATCAATAAATATACCTGTTGGTTAAAAATGCATATTGATTCTCCTCACTGCTTGTTGATGCAAGTTTTAGTTATTTTTTTCAACTCGGTGGACAAAAATGACTTATCTAACTTGTGATTGTTCAACAGAGAAGTAAGTTTGATTAGTGAGTGACTCTGGAAGACTGAAAGATTAGTTAGAACTAGGTGCAAGTGAAATAGATTTGAGTGATGCTTGAACGTATAAACACAGGATGTTGCAGCTTATTTACCTTTCAGTTCACACTGTCTGCTTTTAAACCAAAAACATTCGTGGTGCTGAGCGATCTACCACCACATGGTAGCATCTTACGAAGTATCAGCTTCTCGTGGAGGTTGTACAAATAGCACGTGCAGTCATTAGGCTCATTGTATTTTTCACGACTGAAGATCACTGTCAATTATACATCAACTCACTAGACATGTTTCTCGCCTCAGAAAAAACGTCATCTTTGTGTACTCAACCGTTATGGTGAAGTTTATTCCATTTGCGACTGGTTGGTTGTATCAAACAATTATGGTGCAACTTTCCTCAACGTTGTTAAGAACTTAAGCTAACTGTACTTTTGTTGGTTTATATTTTTATTACAGCATACTTTTCAAATCAAGTCAGAAATTTTCTTTGTACTTTCCTAATACTGGAATCTAAAGTATCAGAACCATAACCTATTCACCGGTAGCAATAGATAAAAACTGTGACTAATATTGATTTGAATAACAGTTAGCCTTTACATGATCTCTTTGGTGGACTTGATCTAGAATTGACTGAAATTTTAACCAGGTAAAGTGTCATCTAAGGATTGGGTACACTGAAGGACGTCGGAAAAGATAAAGTGACCGTCATATGATTTTATGACAACATTATGGAAGTATCTATACGCTTGATGCAGTTGCACTGGGTTTGAGTTCTTTTTTTGCAAAGCGGAGGGAGACTATATAAGAACAACGTAACTGGTAGAAGTACGTGAGCACTGATGCGTCTTACAGTGAAATGACGAGAGACGAAACATGCCTTACAATTAACCAGCAGCAACAGTGAAGTAC
>JTDE01000810.1:151858-181992 GCA_014338405.1 Paragonimus skrjabini miyazakii
CATCTCAACTCAGCACCTAAGAACGTGCGTTTGTAGGTTTATAAGACATCCTGTTATTTATCCTTTCGTTAAATTATCATCACTGGACGATTGGCGGGCCTACAGTTTTCCTTCTTACAGTTTCGACATTTCAGGTGCATTCCAATACCCCAATGCCCTGTCTCTCTCTAGTACATCTCCTTAGGATAACCTCACCGGTTCTACAGAAGGGCTTCACTTGGTATCCTTTTTTGCATGTTTTACGCCTTACAATCCAAATAGTTTTAAATTATTAACAAGGTTTTGTGTATTGGCTCGTGTATTCGGTCCAATTTTTGTTGCGGTCCGCGAAATTTGCTGCAGTTACCTCTGTTCAAATATATTATTCTCTCGCTTGTCGTTCGTGCATTTCCAAGACATGTTCACTTTGTACCTTCTACCAACTGTCTCCATCCTAAAATCCAATATGGTTTCTCAGTCGACCTGTTATTTAACCATTTTATTTTAGTTCGTCAAGTTACAGCCGATCTACAGGCGACTAACCGACCGAGTACTGAAGACTTTGCTATTCGACCGCGAGCCGAAGCGTTTGTCATAGAATTCGCGTCACCTAATAAAACGCCAGGCGACCACCATAAACCATCGTCTACTTCTGGCAGTTTAAGTCAGTGTATTCCTGAACGAATCAAGCGGGGGTTTGACGAACGGGAACGGCAAAAGAAAGATCGTGAACAAAAACGAGAGGAGCTTCGACGACAGTCTGTGCAACCAACTCCAAACAAGGTGACGATTTTATCTCGCACTGTTGTTATTACGTGTATTTGTCATGTAATTCTGCATCGGAAATATGCGTGTAAAAATAAGTTGAAAATTTTCGGTTGTAACTACTGTGTATTCAGTCGTTTTCCTTGCATACATCTGCAGTGAGCCTGTGCGCGAATGATTATCACCATGTCGTATGTTTGACAGTTTTCAGCGTATATAATCTCTGCACCGGTTGCTTATCGTCGGTTTAGGCCCAGCACTTATCCACCTGTGAAATATGAGTTGTTCTCATTCCAGTACTGGGTTTAACGTGTGTAGGTTAGTTGCTAGCGGACATCGAGCGAACAGCCACATCTTAGTTCAGATTTGCAAGCTTTGACCGGATGCTATTGAATCTTATGCTCCAAACAATTACTTTCAGATGCTAGCCGCCACAACCTGTGTAAACGAAAGCCATCCGGACCACCGAGTCACTCGTATAACTTTCTTATAGAGATTACCAGTAAAGTAGTCGGTACTAGTGATAATGTGTCAGAAGCGGATAATATATGCAAACCTCAATAGTGTTCGATCCGAGTTTACTTTTCGGTAGCAACAGTAATTTCAGACCGAGCGACGGATCAGTGAAGATGGATTGTCGTAAAAACGAGCAAGTAGTCAGCGTTCAAAAGAAACAGTAAACCATACAACCACAAGTCAAGCGCAGAACGACCTAGCACCCTGGCTTAGAATGAAGGTCATAACGAGTGAATCAGAGCGCAATCAAGTCGGTCGGACGACACTCATTGCCGTTAGTCCTAGCACATTCCGGTTGGATACGTTGCATGATGCGGAAGATAGACAAGGACAAATGTGCCACACAGCCACGAGATACGAAGATATATCGGACGAAGAGTCACATAAGGCGTTTCTAAAACTGTATGGGCTCTGAAAATAATCGGAAGAACCGTAAACTACAATACTCCATCAATGAATCGATTAAAGTATTAGGAACGTAAGGATGCAGGTGTGGAAATATTGTAACGACTTCCTTTACAACGTTCTCTTGTTTTGAACACATCATCTAGGTGTTTCTGGTGTTCATTTATCTCCGTCCACCCTCTTCGCTCGAGGTGCCCTGCTTCCAAACGTACTTTTCCACGTTCGACCTTCATTATTACGCTATCTCTCCTGTGTGTCTTAGCCTCACAGCTTGATGTGGGCTTGAACAACAGGTCATCATGCGAAACACATTTAGTGTCTCGGGCCTAATACTGTATTTCGATGGGCACGTTGAACTAGTTGATCGAGTTCTTGCGTCTGCAGGCGGCTGCAGGTGCATACTCTGTCAAGTGCGAGACCGAACTAACAGGCTGCTGTTGTGTTCAGAGTGTGTAACCCGAGACACTAGCTCGCCAAACGTCTAAAGCTTTCCCGGTTGTGGACCTTGCACGTTGTTAATACGGAAAACGGTCAGGGCAGAGTCAACATGGAAAGGAATCACCGAGAATTTACGACGATTAGTTTGAAAACAATGTTGGTCAAACCACTGACGACGTTTTTTGGCTTTGCGCGTGCTCTACACGAAGCTGTGTTGTTCGATTACATGTCGTGCTAAGGTTGCAGGAGGCTTGATGTGGTTTTCAACAAGGAGTGTTGAAATGCACAAATTTGGTGGTGGAATCCGTTTATTGAAATGACTACCTACTAGAAGCCAAATGTGTATCATCACTACCGGTCAGTCTTCATGCTTCTATAGAGAGACGTTAGTTAGCGCGTTGCTTACACTATAGTCGTGATGATAACCAGTTTGGTGAATTGAACTGCTCCTGAAGTGTAAAGATGACCTTTTGTAGCTCTAAAATGGCATAACTCTCAGCTACAGACCTTTAAAGTTCAAATAGATACTTTCCTCTCTTCATAGGTGTTTTAGACAAAAGAGGATCATCCTATTATTGGCGATACCTATCGCTATTTTAGTTATTATGCACTCATCGCTCTTGCTTCAACTTCCTAAACACACGAATGAGTCAGCGTCAACGGTAGATTTCGGATTGGGCAGAGAATGTTAGTAAATATCTCGCGCCCCGCGAACTATTTTGACATTCGCTTTGCAATGTTAAACTGTTTTTTGATTCTGCATGGCTACGTCTCCCTGTGTTAAGCAATAACTGTTGAAAAATGTACACCTATGGGTGGGGCATTTTGATGAAGAAAGCAACAAATGACACTAATGCCAATTACCTTAACGATTTTTTCTGACGAGCAGTATACTATTAAAAAAAACGTTAGTGCAGTATTGCATATCCAGTTCACGGACAGACTCTGGGAGGTTCTTTCTTATGAAATCTTATCGTGAGTTTTATGGTATATTCCCGATTATGCAAATGATAACATTAGTTCGACTTAATATCCCGCCCTTTCATCCACTTTCATTAATCTCAGCTCAGTCTTAGAGTCACTTTTAGTGGATTGTCTATTCTTTCACCAGTCCAGTGAGAGCTAAGGCTTGACTTCGTCTGCATTTGTCAGACTTGCTGTTGCATGTAACTCTCCCTGATTAGCTCTCTATTGATCAATCTGAACTCGGCCCCAGTCTCCAGGTTTGACAATGCTGATTTTCGTAACATACTGTGCCTTTTGAACCAAGTTTAACATAATCGTGTTCACTTTGCGTGGACTGTTTGACCGTGGTTACACCTTTTCGACCCATCCCAATTAAGCCTATTCCATTTTACTCTCCAGGCGCCCAAATTACTTCGAACAAACTCACAACCAACTACCAGACGACCTACGACTACCGCAAAAGTTGCCGGCACGACTCGCCCGACACCAGCCAGCATTCGAGGCGCTTTGCAAAGTACACGAAATGTTCAGTCGGCTGGCACAGTTCGAGCCAAACCGACTACTACCGCACCACTGCGAACAACAACTCGTAGTCTCGTGCCCAGGTGCGCTCCGGACTCTGCGCAAGTGACCAGTGCGGCGCGTCGAGCTTTAGCTGCCACCAATCCTTCATCAGCTGGAACCCGCAAATCCAGTATGCGAGGTGAGCGTTCGTTGTTTGACTACTCTTAACAACCCACCATTTGTATTACATTTTTCGAGTCTGGCCGCTCTCCTTCGGTCGACACACGGTTTTGATATAGTCGTTCTGGCCGGAGATATGAATGCCCAAGTTGGTCGCCTTGGTGAAGCCGGGTCTCGTTTAGGTGGCGGGTTTGGGATAGCATCACGCTCGGATAATTGCGGATGAATGTTGCAGCTGTGCGCCGAGCATAAGCTATCTTTAACCAGCACTAGCTTTTGACATCGTGCACGTCATTTTCTTTCTTGGAGCACATACTTGGATTCAAACCACGCGTTGTTAAGTTGTTGTTTTGTTCTTACTTTTGCTGGGCAACGACCCCACCGACAGCAACGACTGGTTTTTGAGAAACTGGCTATACCATCGGTAATGCATGAGTACCAAACCAGCTTAGAAAGCTGCATTAATACTTCTCACTCCGAAGATTCTAGTAGCTGTTGGATCGGAATCCTACGGGCCACTTCTGAAACAGATACTTTAGCATGCGGCATGGTGTTACCTCGGTTGAGCAGACACTGGATCTCAAAAAAATTCCTGGAGTTAGAAGCTAGACGAAACATTTCTCTTGGCGGTTCATATAACAGTTTTGGGATAGATATTCGAAGGAAATTGGATCGTAGCCTAATGGCTGATCGTAAGGCTTGACTAATGGAGAAGATTGAGGAAATGGAGACCGCGTTTGCCCCAGGGATAACTGGCGGACACTTCAGGTTTATCCGTGCTATTAGTCCCAGGCGACTATCTGTCATTGAAGCTAACCGTGAGACATAACACAATCATCTATAACAAGTCCAGAAGATTGGAGCGTTGGGCGGAACACTTTGAGGGTCAATTTTGCTGGTCTCCTGCTTCTACTATGTTGCCGCCACAAACTTGTAATGTAGCACCCTGGTCGATAGATTTAAGAGCACTCACTAAGACTGAGGTTCGCAATTGCATTTAGGGTCACAAACGTAATAGGACTGCTGGTTTAGATGATCTCGTGCGGGTACTTTCCAAATAAAATGGGGAGGCGTTAGTAGAGGATTTGACTCAGTTGTTTCAACTTGTGTGGACGACAGTCCATTTTTACGTGTTGGGGTCACTCGGTAATAGTTTCCATATTCAAGAGATGTATCAGGGACTCTTGCGAAAACCACAGGTGAGTTAGTTTGACTCAGTCATTACTAGGATTCTGGCGTCCATTATGCTCCGTCGACTCACTGCAGTTCGGGAGGTAAACATTAGGGGAGAACAGGCAGTGTTTCGCCCCGGGCTAGGATGTATAAATCGCATTTTTACTCTTCGTCAAATTCTGGAGCAGCATCATGTGTACCGTTGGCCAACAATCGCTGTATTTATCGACTATCGAGGTGCGTTCAATTCCGTAGATCGATCTACACTTTTATAATTGCTTAAATCCAAGGATGTTCTGACCCGGTATGTGAACATGCTGTCGACGCTTTATTCCCATACTTCGGCTTAGGTTAGGGTTCACGGTGAACTGTCTGACAGTTTCAGCACCATGAGCGGCGTACGTCAAGGCTCTCCCCTTTCACCATTTTTGTTCAATTTCGTCATTGACGAAGTAATGGAGGATTGTCTCCGGCAGTCACAAGATGCCGGCGTGGACCTCCTACCTGGTGGAAGGCTGACTGATCTTGATTATACTGACGATAAGGTGTTACTATTTGATGATTTCCAAGCAGCACAAACAATGCTAATTGCTATTTCGCGCCCTGCTAGGTACGTCGGAATGCGCTTTATAGCCTCAAAGTTCGAAGTTTTTCTGCGAAATTGCTGTGATAACGTAGATTTGTTGTTTGATAATGAAGTCGTAGAGGTTGTTGATCGGTTTGTGTACTTGGGAGGCTGCATTAGCGGTGGTGATGGTACAGGGAATAAATTGGAAGCGCGTATCTCTAAGGCTAGGGCGATGTTCGCTAATCTGAGGTACCTCTGGCAACAGAGGGGTATCTCTTTGAGCCTTAAGGGTCGCGTATATAGGACAACTGTGAGGGCTGTGTTACTTTACGGCAGCGAAACTTGGCCGCTCAGAGTACAGGACGTCAACCGTCTTCAGGTTTTTGACCATCGATGTCTGCGTTCGATTTCTCTTATCGGGTGGTACCAACGAGTGAGCAACAAAGAGGTTTGAAAGTAGGTATTTGACACTGATTGTCAGACGAATTCTTTTATTCAGTCCTTCCATTTGTACAGAGTTAGGTGGTTAGGCCATGTACTAAGGATGCCAGCTGATCGTCTGCTACACCGAGCGCTGTTTGCCGACGTTACGACCGACTAGCGTAATAATCAAGACTTTACCTGAATACCGCTCCTTGTCCCATTTGAGTGGTGGGAAGTTTTTACCAGTTGTGTCGTTTGCCTTATAAAACAATATCGCATTTCATTTCGTTCACGCATTCATTCATAACGGTTGTTAATCTCGCCAATCGATGTTGTGCACCGAACGGGCGTTCACCACAATGGTCACGTAGAATAATCTGGAAGAGGGAAAACAAATTAAACAATACTAAACAGAGGAACTAGAAACGTTTTCTGCAGGCGCGCCATTGACTGCGGCACTTTGTCATATGAGGTCATGCCTTCAAACAACGATTTAGGTGAGCACCAGGTGTTCAGCTGAGTAGCCGATACCTGCTCATTTTTCCAGGGGAAATAGTCGAGGTCTTCATGCTTTGTGACCGCGTCGTTTCTTGGCGATACCGCGATTTTGCCCAACTTTCGGTTGTCTCAGTAGATGATGCCGGGTGGTGCAAACGCTTATATTAGTATGCGACCCGATCATTCTTGATTGTTTCTTTACACTGTTGGACCGCATAATCACATATTTAGAGTTTTTTTTAAATTTGCGTTAGCACGCCACCATGCCGCACATCCGATCATCCTGCTTGGTGCAAGCTACTCGAAGAAGTCAACTTTGATGAAACACCAGTCTTGATTTATTCGCGAATAGGTCGCATTTTCGAACCCGAGAGTAAAATAAATCATATACAAGCAATGCATACCACTCCTTTCAACAGCATGGTGCAGGTTAACAAAAGCAGCAAGCTTCTCTACTATTCTCGCTGATAATTCGTCAGTAGTATTACAAATTGACGAGGTGCTACTGCTCAACTGTTAAATCGCTCCTGCTACACTCACATACTCCATCATATGATTCCCAACCAGAAAAGACGTATTAACGTTTATTGGGAACCAGTCAGAAACCGGACCACAAAGACTGGATGTGGATTGCAGGCAACCACCACAGAGGGCGGCCAGGACAGACAGCAAACGAGACGCGACGAACGTGTATGACACTCGCCGTAGTGGATCGACTCAGTTTATGGGTGCGTTATCAAGCAAACGAGGAAAAACAGCTAGAATAGAGCTGAAGTGTATTGATGTCCGATTGCACAGCTGCAATCTGATTAGCTAAACTGGAATAATGCAGAACCATTCACCCGACACTAAATTTGCCTCAAGAAATGTAGACCGAACTATTCCAGCTTCATTTCGAACAGTTGACCTCTTTATAGTCTCGAAGATGATGCCACTCCTGATCGTAGATGGGATGGTGCTGCTCGACTCGCTGTATCTGCTTTGTTAAAGGATACGCCTCCTAACACCAAGTATATGACACTGCTTATAGTCTCACGTTGACCACTTGTAGTGAAAAAGGTAGGAATGGAAATGCAACAGTCTTTCAGATAATATTTTGAAGGCGCAAAGCACATTTCATGCAGGCCAACTCGGTCATTCACTTTGTTCAGTATGGTCTGCATGCCTTTGATAAGAACGTTGAGCAGAAAACGATAGTTCATGTACTCTCGGACAAACCAAGTTCATTAGGTCGTCCAAGCGTACCTTTTAGACCGTCGCCCATGACAAAGCTGAATGTGAAGGAAAAATTGGACACCACCGAGCTCCACCAGAAGTGACCTCTGCAGAATGAGTGTGCGAAGCTCCTTTACAAAGGAAGTAATTTCATTGGAAGTTATGACCAACTGATTTGAAGGCGGTCTTTAGGTTTAAAAGTAACACAGTCGTCAGCTGCCTATGAGTCCCCTGAAGCTCCAAGATCAGTGAATAAGTTGGACACAGTAGAGACTGATGCTTCTGTGGTTTTTACGTGAACTTTGAGCCTCCTTTGTGAAAAGGAGGATAGCTGTTACTTAATACCATTTGTTAAATACCTCTTCAGTTTTCCAGCTGTCTAAAAGAGTTTTTCCACTCTGATTTCAAATTCTGTCCACTATCTTTGAAAGAAGGAAGCGAGAGGATATCTGAATCTGGTAGTCTGTTACACTTCAACATTTTGAGTCACAAATCCACTGCTGAGGGAGGACTATCTAGAACACCATGATTGATCATTCCGGTCCCATTGTCTTCATTGGTCTGGTTCAGGTCAGCTGAGCTGTTCTTCAGATTTTTAAGCCACCTACCGAGTTGTCTCTACGGCTTAGTTATGAGCGAAATATCTTTCAAAAATGTGGTCTAGTTTAAACCAAATCGATGGCCAGCATAGCGGCGAATCTGAGAAGATAGCATTCTGCTATCTTCGGATAGGAAGGCCTGCTCCACCTCTCGATTTTTCGGCCAGGTGATGCCCAATATCTTTGTACACACTTTTAATCAGCTTTCGTTTATGTTCTCGACTGTCGTTATTATATTCAGAACCAGTTATAATAGGGCGATGCTTGTTCATATGTGATTTATCGACGTAACAGAAGTACACTTTTGTCGCAATTGTAGGTTTTCCTCGGGACATACCTGTTCGAAGCTATCCTTCGTAGGTGCTTCGATTCGTCGCTAGTGTTCGTTAGGTTCTCTCCGCTGGCTCGAACTGTGCAATTTGTGTACCACTGCTCTCTGGTAAACGTTCTTCTTAATACCAGTTGGTTATTTTGCATTTACGAGCACGGCTTGTTCTGCTTAGGAACCGAACACGATTCTCAAGATGAAGCGGTTAGATCGACTGTCATCTACAGGTGAGATTAAGTAAATAAGGATACCAGAGCCGTAGAATCTCGTCTCAGAGACTCAACGCACACCTCAAGCTGCAGATTTGTCAGAATACTTGTCAGAACAACCTGCTTGTCGGACAGTGCGAATGTTAAATGCACCAATATTCACCAGTTGTTCTCTGTCTAGAAAACAATTGTCAGGATGGGCAAAATAAAACAATAATGTGGTACTTGTTGAATAAACTTACCGTAAGAACGATAAATTCCGGTACTTTCTAGTCATGTAAGCCTTGGAACCGCATTTACTTGAAGGACTCGAAAATGTGACCTGCTAAATGGCAGGCCATAGCGTTTTTTGAGAGGCCCACCCAGTGTCATTAACTCTGATTCTGAATCACGTGACATTGAGGCTCCTCTCTAGCTCGAGGACATGTTGAATAAAACATTGATGTATGCTTCTGTTCACTGCTGTGTGCAGCATATGTCTTCAAAAGTATATCAGACTTTTGAACGGTGTTGAAATCTTTTCACCGTATCGGATAATTCGCCTACCTTCACAGTCAACTGTCCGGCTATCGGAATACTTTTTTGGTGGGTATCTTTTTTATATCTTTTCCCTGTTCGATAGACAACAGTGCTGGAACTTGAGTACTAGTTCTGCCGTGTGCTCACACAGATGTCGTGCTTTATGGTTTTAACTGCTTCCCATTTGACTAATCCGCTGGTCTGTCTGACACATGATGAAACCGAAGTTTTAGTCAGCACAACCCTCTGAATGTGTACACCGCACATGCTTGATTTTCACATCAAGGTAGCGTTATAGGTCATGAGAATAATAGTTCAGTTTTGAGAACCCAGAATTCATTCAGCTGCTGTCCGAAACACTGGAATTCCATCATATATACCAATGTTTCCAGCATTTGTTCGTCGATAGGAATTGATTCACTCCAGTTAATACACCCCTCCTAGACACATACACACACACTGTGAAGTCAACTCCTCTTACACGTTACCGTCAACCGGTTAAGTACCGTCTTGTTCTATTTACCACCATACAAACTACAAGTCCGTAAATGTTTGTATATATACCTTCGTGTTTGCACAACTGTGTTTAGTGCACTTGATAACATTTAGTTGGTGTTGTTTTGCCTAATCTGTTTTGTTTACCGTCACATGTTTTCGGCTTGAAACTCTTACTGTCTGTCTAATGTGGTACCTGATCAGGTAATTAGGTCAGTCCATACTTTGTTGTTGACGCAGAGGATCACAGTAGCGTCAGATGGATGTTGAAGAATAAATGCGTCTGTACTCGGCTGTTCTATGAAAACCAACATACTCGATTATTTTTAGCCCATTAAATCTGAAGAGGTTAATGCGAGATATTTACTTACCGAGATGTGTTTGTTGTTGATGTGATTTATCACTGTTTCTCTATGTATTCACACCAGCATTATGTATCTAAGTGGTCTTTTTAAAGCCCTGTTTGGGCCAACGCCATTATGAGCAGTGATTTCCAAGGATATATTTGTATTCCAGTATCTTCTAAATCTGATTATTTTCCTCTCCCTACACAAGCTTGTTGACATGCTCCCCTAACTTCGCGTTTCGCGTTACGCACACACGAGTTTGTCTCTCTTTCTAACAACTTATCCTGGCTTAATCACATCAAACTGACGATTATTGGCATATTTTTGAAAACGGCTTTCTTTTTGAAGTTCATGAACTGTATGCATCGCCTGATATTTTGTTTGTTTGTAAATCTTGCTCTCGTTCCATCTTGGCGTGCTATTCACATATCTGAAGTAAGGCATCCAACTAGTCCTCCTCTTTTGTACTGAGTTGAATACAATGATCTGTGTTTCGTTCAGTTTCATCATTTCCTGCTTCGAGTTATACTACGGTTCGAACCGCCGTTATTCATGACAGTAACCTGCGAAGCAGTGGATTAATAAATGAGAAGAAGAGTCAAGCAAAAAATACTTTAGATTCATGGGGAAGATGAATCAACACTCGCAGTTACAGACAATTTGTTGACAGCTACTCACTGATGTACCAAAAAGTCATTCCAACTAGAGATGTGGATGACTGTGGTTTCTCAAATATGACTGGTGGCACTTGCCAGTTTGTAAGTATCGATAATAAATCAAACAACGACTTCGTAAATGTTGTCCATCTCTCTCATATCTGCCGTTGATAACATTCCACGTGCTTCTTCGTTCTAGCTGAGTTCGTCCTACTCCTCATTCCCTTTTGCTGGTTTTGCACGTTAAATTTTTCTTCGGTCAGTTACTTCAGGTTGTGTTAACCAGCGTATTGACGCATTAGGATTCGCTCTTCCTCTTCATTCTCAATATGGCTAAACTGTGAACTACCCCCCCCCCTCCTGTCGCAGTTTCCCAATTCTCCTGTATTGCTCAACTTAAAAAACTAACCTTCCAACAAGTGTCTGTTACCCATCGTTGAAGTTTTTGACATCGTAGATTTTTATCTGATACGAATTGTAATTAAACAAGAAATTTACTATCTTGTTATCTTACAGCTAAACAGTAAATTTTTGTTTTCAATTTGAACGACACCAAAACATTGTATTGTGTGAGGTTATCAGCTTGTCCGTCAGATTTGTGTTTGTTGCTTCATGTAACAAGTTGTGCACATGACTTTAGGTCTGACAAACATGCTTGACAAGCAACCGATAACAAAACCTGTGACCCTAAACCCAGTTATCTAGCTGGTTATCCTTGCGGGATATGGAAGTCATGCTAAAAATCGCTATCAATCTTCTATCCACTTGGTATCCATTTCACACTTGTTTGATTTTCACAGTTGACGTTGAAATTTACAATTTTTTCCATAAATCTTTTCAAACCAGAATTGGTCTGGCTGGTGACGGATAAACTAGCTGGTTACCTCAGGAATTCAGATTTATCATTCCCTCAACTTCTGGTTGTGTCACTTTGTTAACACCCAGACCTTTCGGTTTCCACGTAACTTTGACTCGTCTTCAGTTAAGTTGATCTGTTAGTTGGAATGTACTTGAGACCGATTGATTTTATTACACGTCATACAGGGGTGATTAAATTTGGCAATAAGTTGATCTATCCGATGGGGGTGAATGTTCACAGGTTGTTCACATGGTTGTTGTTCTGAGAGTCCATAACAAGAAATTATAACATCTTCAGAAACAGATCTGTGGAAGAGGCTTGTGAGTTACTGACAAATTCTCTTAATTCTGACTTGCAAAATTTTTAATACACGTGGTGATTCACTAGCGAGTGAACCGTTAAATGATAATTCCTTAGAATGAGCAAACTACTATGAGACTTCTTTGCAATTCACAGCTACTCATACTGTGTCACACCGCCCAACTCTGTGTCCAAGATTGATCGGGTTAGAGTCTTACAAATGTACTGGATCAACGCATACCCGAGAGACAACCTGCAGTACAAGTTTTCTGGCTATCCTTCTAACCCACTGTCATAAGTCACTAAGTGTACATGTCTGTCAGAATGCTACCTCGGGCTGTTTCAGTGTTGATGTCGGATATGTTTGCACGCGTGTGTTTTTGTCCAAATTTATTTTTCATTCACGATTTTTGTATTATAGTTTGCCCAATGCAATTTATTCCGCGACTAACCCAGAGACGGAGATGCACATACAAAAATCTTTCACCCTCCTCCTCCTTCACAAACCCATACACAAATATTTCACATTTCAGAATATATTTCTGCTTTGACTTATGCGGAACATTGTTGTATTTTGAGTGACCGAGTCAATTGGCTTTAAATTCTTTCAAAACAACTGACTCAATTTCATGTCCCGGTCACATCTAAATGATCCCGTTTATCCTGATATGCTGAGGGAAGGTGGTACGTTTTTTGCGCACAAATTTACATCGCGTTTCCTGCGCGCCTGGATGCATAGATGTTTTCAATCACTGTCAACAGTGTGACTGCTACCTAACTTGGCGTTGTGAGTTATAGACGAATCATCGCGTAAGCAGCGCGGTAGTTTGCTGACGTGCACGTACAAAATCTCTAATTAAGTGACCGATGTGATTTTTGTTGCCCAAATGTTTCTAGCAGGGAAGAAATTACGGTGTGATTAGATTAGCTTATGAAAATCCTGTGGGTCTCGCTGGGAAGAATGTGGGATCTGCTTGTTTGTCTGCAGTCATCGTGACCACCCACATCATTTGTACAGTCACATCCTGTTATGACGATGTCTGTGGTTGTATGCTCGTACCTACCTCCATGCGATTGTTGTCGAATCTCAGTAACTGAAACAAGCTTCCAACTGAGATCATTTTTATCCTGTAATGTTTGATTGTTTTCGACTAGTGGGCTGAATCGTAGCAACCTACCTTGTGTGGCTCAATTCAGCCACTCGCGTTACTTATGTAGGCTGAGTTGACAATAACCTTATTGGTTATGCATTCTGTTTTTATTTCCTTTTTAGTTTTTTTTTCGACTGTCAAAACAGGAGTTAGTTTGAATAAGCATTCTAACAATTTTCGTTCCAATGTGTTTTTGTTTGTAGGTCTGTATATCTGATGCATTTTTTCCAACAAGTAGAAAGGACGTATCGTTTTGTACTGGCCGATTTTCTGTATATTCATTGTGCGTCCGTTTTCTAAGTGTAGTATTTCCTGTGAATTCCCAACCGATCTAGTTTTCTTGTCTTCCCTCCCTGCTTTTCTCTCAGGAGCTGCAAGTTTGACTCCCAGTCTGACGGGCGCGACACCAGGTCAGCGTTCTGGTGTGCCTAGAGTTTCTACAACCCGGTCTGGTCTGAATGCGCGCGGTGCTGTAACCACAGGTTCGCCCACAAGACGTAAATCTTCTACACCAGTCACTTCGTGCATTACCACGACCACGATTACCGCCAAAACTGCGACAACTGTTATTCGCACTACACAGAGACGGTCTTCTGGTTGTACGCTCACATCCGTGAACTCACAACGTACCGCACCTTCTGCTCTAGACGTGACCAAGATCGGTTCAACAACCAAGTCCAAACAAGCTGCCATCAAATATGGTCTTGCTGTTTCTACAGTAGCTTCGCCTTCGATCACTGGGACAGTTACATCAAAATCAAACATTCGTTCAAATGCTGCAACGCATACAAAATGTACGTTCACACAATGTTGGTTTTGATACACCACAGACCAAATTTTGCTCAAGAAGTTTCATTTTGTTGGCTCTGGCGAGCTTGTTTTCCCAACTCACCAACACGTGATAGATGTTCCGTGATTAAACTGCCAACACCCACATTCCTGGTCAAAAAATCGTTATCAGATGACCGAATTTCCAATCCGTTCTGCTAAGTCTGAACATTCTTTTATTGTGGTCTCCTTCGGTTTAGGACTTACATAATAGCTTGCAAAATGGTCTCCTAGGAGTTGGTTAGTCCAAGTTTTTGTCACCATTCACCTGGATTTATGTGTGTCTCTTTTTTTTTATATCCATTCAGCACACTAACAGGTAGTACTTCCTGACATAAATTAGACGACACGGTTAGCAGTGTTCACCTTTCTATAATGGGTTTGATATGTATATTTTGTTTAAGTGGCATTAACTTCAGTCTAACACTGCATTTACACGAATGCGTGCCGGTTGAATGATTATTCACTCGGACTGAATGAGTCCATTTCATATTGTTATGATATGTGCAGTAGATATCATTCGTGTCTACCTTAGTGAATATCGGTCAACAGTTCTCACTCATCCTCTCATATTGCGATGAGTGACCAAATCGGAGGTACGATTATCCCAACACTGGGTGGGATATCTCAACGCAGCGATGAGATATGTCACAAGTACACAGCAAGTGGACTGCGGACAATACGAGCAACCGGACGAGTCATCGCTCTACGAAGTCAGACCTACGGACAAGGAATGGCAAGCAAAAAACACGCTAGAAAACGTTAGCCACGTACCAACCAGTCAGAAGTGCACACGACATATGTTCGGAAGCCGCCGCTGTGTTGTGGACTAGAAATCCGATTCATAAACGCGAGTGCGCGCGTGGTGTGAGAACGTGCGAATTAGACAATAAAGATCTTGCTTTAATGAACGACTTTTTGTTACATTGGTACCCTCACCTGCTTATTCGGCTCAATACAGTTTTACGGAACTCGATGTGTCGATCGACAAACACTAAACCAATTAGCGGTCAAGTAGGATACTGAAGACGGATTGATGAATCACGATTCTATCTCGGAATGTTGGATTGATGACCTGCACTTTTCCGAACATAAGTTCATGTTGGGTCAGTTTGTGTACGAGCTACCGTCTGATAAACTAAAAGGAATGAGTTGGTTTCTCTTGATCTTGGTGTCAATCATTGTAGCTAAAAGGGGCATTCACTCCATATGTAAATCTGCCGATGATTTCGAATTTGTTTAAATAAATTAAGGTAGCCCATAGGGACGAGCGTGAAATGTTCATTCAATGAACTACCGATATCACTTTGAAGATACCATGACTCTTAAACGGCAGCGATTTTCTTGTTCATTCCGAGCAAATGGATACTCATTTAGTGCATGTCTCTAATGTCTGAACGAAGACAGTGGAGTGTATATCAAACATACTTATCAACTCGGTGCATACTACAAATCATTCTGTTTATTTTTTACCCAATTGTATGTGTCAATTAAGTTTTCAGTCACACTGTGGATTTTTCCGACAACAGTACTAGCTGTTGTCGTTGACTGTTCATGGTGGTCGCTGCGGTCTTTTAATGTTTCTCAGGAGAGTGAGGCTACTTGATCTATGCGCTTCAAGTTGTCCAAGTGTTTTCCTAGCTGTTGACTTCCGTCACCTGTGACGTCTGTATGACATTAGTTGTTTATCGGAAGACGAAGCTTACAACGACTCAGCACGGGTAATCCTTCTATACACCTGTGAAAGTTTATCTGTTTTTGTTGAGGATGTTTCAAGGTTGTTTGTTTTGTTAACGTTACACTGGTGCGGCTGGACTGATGGATAGGTAACGCTTCGATTCGTCGGTGGTCTCTGAATAATCAAGTCTAGCTTACCGATGGACATGCTAATCTGGTTATACTAATTATCCACGCGACCGGCGGCGATCACTGATTACTCTCGTTGTAGAGTCTTTCCCCAAATCTTTTAAACTGCCCAATCTACCTGGGCTATCAGCCCGTGTACTCCGAATTTTGTCGGCTAAATCTGCATTGTTTGATGAGATCATTGGCAGTCAGACAAAATCTCAGAGTGGTCGACTATGTACACCAAACATGAGCTCCTTATTAAAACTCCGGCGAAGTACTGTTCCGCTAAGATCTATTCTAATTACGGTCAACTTAGCCAACATCGTACGCCGGCCATTTGTCTTGTTAGTATTCTCGACCCCATTCATGAAACCGTCGTAGCGTAAACTATTTTGTTCTGGAATATTTAGTTGTTTTTTGGTTTGCTGCTGATAAACTGTGATAGAAAGCCGGAATCGGGATTCTCATATCGCATATCAATTGTGTGCCCCGTTTGTCCACATGCTGACGTGTCTACCCACCTTCTGAGTAGGTGTTCAATGTATGACTGGGTGTTATCCATCAGAGGTTACTTAGTCACATTTATCCGTATCGATCGCCCTGATGTGGTCTCTTATCACTGTTACAAACAATTGATCATATGTCCAGTGAACAAATTGGTCACAACAAGCCTCGCCTATGAACTAGCTGATTAAAGGACATTTTTTCTCGAATCCAATATGCTTTCTGTCAACACAAAAGCAATGTATCGCCTAAAACGTTTTGTTGTTTCTGTCGCTTAATACAACTGAGTGAATAATGTTTTGATTCTGTCGCATTTTAGTTGTAGTCATTTAAATAATTTTTCTGTTTCTTATATGCTGTTACAAATCTATCATTTTTTCATTTTACCTTGGTTGTTGGATTAGCTCATGAATGTTGTGATGTACATTGAATGTTATACAATTTAGAGGTATGTATATATTTTTTTCTTAGATCATATGAAATCCTTGTGTAACTCACACGAGTATTTATCAAACCTTGCTCTTTGGTGTTTACGCCAACCAATCCGTAGCATTCTGCTTGTCGTATTACGGTATGCTCTAGTGTTTGTGACCAGTATTGTTACATTTTGAACTTGTTCCTAATAAATCTATGTTCATCATCATGCTGTCCAAACTCTTTTCATTTGACTCTTGATCAATTGGACGGTAGTGTGGATCTGTGGTATTCCACACTCATGTCACCTAATCGGCTCGAGCACAAACTATAGACAGTAACTTCAGTTTGTTCTGGTAGTGCCTTTCATGTGATTGTTGTCGCATTCTCCATTTCTAAGAACCCTTGTGTTTCACGTGCATTCATTTGTTTGGAATGGTTTGCATGTGAACTTTTTTTGTTGTTGATTCTTTATTTACCTGACAGTTTCTTGCGCGTGTACTGTTTTATCACATGAGTGTGAAGTAGCTTGCTTTCGTATCAGTAAGTCAGATTTCGTATTCAACCATTTCCTCACACTTCTCTCTGTGGCATTTTGTTGATAGTTTCTATTTTTGTCTTTGTGAATTTCTTATCCACACACACTTCATAGATCTAGACATGTTCGTTAATCGTGCATATGCGATGAATTTCCTGTTTCCGGATTATATTTAACCGTCAGTTCACCCACGCTCACGTTGGTAATTAAAGCTCAGTGTTCTGCTTGATTCTTTGTAAATCCTTTTGTCGGATTTGTCGTCACTTTTCAACCTGACCTAATTTCGACCCATCTCGTTCAGCTGGCACTCAGAATGGTTCTCGCAGTTTTATGTCTGCTACGGCCAGTTCGGGTGCTAAACGTGTATCCATCGCCGAGACTGCCACTGTTCAGAACATTGCGCGAGAGCACTGCGGTCCACCTCCAGGCAACAGTGCTAAGCGACCTGTAACCAGCACGCATTTGCGCCGTCCTCCGAATACGACTCGTGTCTCAGTCTTCGGCGTTTCACGCCCAACGGCTGAACTTGCGGGCACTGGTATGCGCGGAGCTGAGCAACTCGAAGGTTCTTCCGCGACACAGAATTCGGAACTGGCCGCCACCGTCATTGCTACCATGAACGCTTACAATGATCCGAAAGAATACTTGTTTTATCGAATGTTTCAAGGCGCTGAGTCCGAAGACGCCACTACGGACGATGTTTTCAAAACGCTCGTTTCTCAATCTCCTCCACAGTTTCAGTCATCGGACATGAAGGTTGACCCAGAGCAGTTTGATCCGCTTTTATCTCCTTCTCATGAGAGTCAACTAACAAATGGGACAGATCTCCAGGACCTGAAGAATGATACTCACAAAACAACCACTAAGGCAAGTCGATAGTTTATTCCGTTTTCTGTGTATCGTTTTTATTTGTTTAAAACTCATACTTCTAGCTATGTAAGGTAATCCTTGTTATCATTTCCACTTAAATGAGTATCCTAAACACCTTATTACTCTTTGTTACTTCCTCAAAATTTTACGTCTCTGGCACTTGTTTCATCAGAATTTACTTTCCAGTTGTGCTGTTTTGTGGTTCTCATTCTACAACCCTGTTTATCGTCATTTTCAACTTTGAACTGTATTCCAAACCGGGCTGCTCTTGAGCCTGACAGTATTTCATGAATAAACCCACCACCAAGTGAATACAAATGTGTCGTGAAGAGAAATTGAGTAAAAACAACGTAGATTAATAATGAAGAACGGTCAGCAATCTTACAGATACTGATAAGCCGTTATTTACAACATATTGGCATGTTTAGGGTCTTTCCCAACTAGCGATGTGAATAGTCACGGACTCCCCAACGTAAAAGGTGACGTTCTTTACCATGACGCAGTAGGGTGGTGTCATAGCTCTCCAGTAGAGTACGTTCAGCCTACCATGACGAAAAAATGAATACGAATTTTTCCGTTTATCTGACGCGTAACGACAAATTGTTTCTGTTGGGAAATGGTTGCTTCTTTTCTCTGAAACTGAAACATTTTCGGTGCTATAACTTTCCGATGGACACGTAGGTTATTTTTATGTTGGTTTTTTGGGTCATCGGTGGATTGGTTAGGATTAGACAAGTTGATTTATCTGATCTACTATTCTCTGCAAGAACAAGGACACCTTTCTGTCACATGGTCGCATTGCTCTTTCATTGTGTATTAGATCCGAAACGATCAACCAGATGATTATTGTAAACATATAGACATGGTTTAACTCATCAGTTTCAATTCTTCTTGTTTGATATATATGACCGTTGTATTTACCTTTGGTACGTCAACCGAAATCAAGCAATTGCTTCCCTTTTCAATTGTGTATCATTTTCAGAATACTTTCGTGCTACTTGTGAGTAGTAACGGTAACTTATTCGCTTTTGGCAGCTTATGCTTTTTAGTATGAAAAATTGCGTCCTGGCATTTGTGAAGGACGGAGAACTACGTACTACATAATTAGCGTACAAAGTTCATACGTAACTTTAGCTCCATATTTTCATATTAAAGAATTTCTTCCGGCTTACTTTACGAGCTCAATCAATGACGTGAGTTTGCAATGGCGCCTCGCTGCTGTTTCATGCTCTTACCACAGTCAAAAGTTGTCATGTGTGCAACAGAGCATAGCTGTTCATATCTGGATCGAGGAAATAAATCGCACAGGCAAAACGACCTTTCAAGCATTTAAGTTAGTTCTGTCTCAGTATGAAACTCTTACTGACAAAGGTTTGAATATAACCTTTTTTTACATATAAACAAGAGCCATTGTTGCGCGTATTCACCGATTGTCGTTAGTAGCGTGAAAGACCTTAAGTTTTTCGATAGGGTTCGGTAAAGTTTATACATTTGGAAGGTATTCCCCAGTCCATGAAATTGAATGTCAGTTCGATGTTGTTCCCTGTACGGTCATCGCGTGAATTTATGTAACATGCGAGCCTCGGTGCCAACCAAAAGAGTCTGCATTGATACTGTAAAGGTTAAATATCATTTTTATGTGTGGAATCCTCTTTGTAAAAACCATCCTGGAGACATACAACAAACGGTTATCGCTCGGAGATAGTTTGTGCTGAGAGACAACCAGGCATTTTATTACGTTACGAAAAAAATCACCCATGGTCATTTCTTGATATCTTTGTTTTTTTTCTAGGCGCTGCCATTTCCTGAACAACGTCCGCACATAAATGCAGTGTGTATGTTGGTATCACTTTCGGGTTTCTTATGGGTAAGATTACTTCGTTTAAATTTAGTCCATCAACATCCAGTTCCTCTTCGGACTCTTTTCATGATTCACTATCGTATGATGAGGTATTTTCGGGAGTACCAGAGATTGTTCAAAAGTAGGCCGCTTGTTTATCGGCTATACTGTTGGGATGTCTCGTGGATGAGCATAATATGTTCGTTGTTCCCATCCTCCTTAAACAAAAACTGTGGAGCATACTGTTCGATGGAACGGCAGACTTTCATCGAGTATATTTTCCGCTAGACTTCTATTGTCAAGTTTTACAGTCTGCCCATCCGTTCACGAGTGAACGCATGCAAAGTACTGTTGGACTCTGCCAAAAGTAAACACCAGCTGCTGCTACGTCTCCGGAATTTGAACAAGCAACCGTTGCTGGCTACATTCTTTGAAGAGTCTAGTTCCTCGATAAGTTCAAGTGATTTCTGTATGGGTTGACTTTTCAGTTCGATTTCCAGGAACCTGTCACAGTGATCTTGAATGTTATATTGTCTTTTTCTTTCATTAGTTATCTTACTAGCACTTTATACTTGCCTTGCTGGTTTTTAATAAAGCCCTATAGATCTGGCTAATTCACTCTTTCTGATGAACTCAATAACCTTGATCCGTTCTCCAGTGAAACAACAACCTTTCCTGTTGTATGACACGTTGAGTGATTTAACCCCTGTTGTTATTTGAAGTGAACGATCTCTTCCACCGATGGTGTGTTTATGAAAACCACAAATAATTGAAGCTAGTCTTTGGAGTTGTTTACCTTACCCATGCCATGTCCTGGTCCCGACTAAGCCTTAGATATTGAAATCATTTGAATTTTTCCCTGATGCACTCGACTTGTCCGTTAACAAAATTACACTCCTGGTCTGTAACGTTAATGTTGTTCAGATGAATCATGTGTCATATAGTTCGATGACACCCGGATTCATTGATACAGTTATTTTCGTTGAAGAAAATATACTTGGATGAAAACAAAAAAATTCGATATCGTACTGACTCGATTAAAATTACTGTTATCTATAACAGGCGCTTTTGAGGATGCAGTGAAATGTTACAGGGTCTACCGTAGAAAATTGTTTTTGGTCTCACTCTTCTGAAAGACGTAGTTTCAAATATCGATTTACTGCTTCACATGTTCCACTTCGATTAGACGAACTATCCAGACTTGTGCCTTCATTTCCAATGCTGACCTAATTAGTGCTATAGTTCCTAACCCCTGGATTACGAAATAAAACTATGGGCGAGAAATGTAAAAACTATTAAGGAAAACCAAAAGTCAGATAAGCCTTTAGAATTAATTGTTTGGTATAAAAAGCCGATTCCGTGTACACATTTTTTGAAAATACTGCGCAGTGCACAGCATGCAGGTATCTTCAAAATACATACATTGTTTTCCATGTACGTCCATCCCATAACTAATGTATAACTGCGTTGGATCGCCAGGCAGAAGTGTTATACGGCACTTTGACTAACCGGTTCACTATTTTATCTCGCACGTTCCACATTTCCAAAGTCAGACTGATTAGGCAATTTTACTTAACTTGTTTAGACATGTAAATAAAAGGTATTAGTAGATTTACAGATTAATTTTTCAACTTCATCCTTCAACGGATTGCTCAAAAATCGGGCTACATGACGTAGAATTGATTAAACCTACAAGGGACCTGCAATTTTTAATTTGTTCATCTGCTATTACTGTACTAAGTTAAACGGTCTCATGTTAACTATGTATCCCAACTGCGACGACTCAATACCCTGCTGTGTTCTTTGCAATTGAACTAGACCGTGTGTTGGCGGAATTGAGACTGATCCCCGAGAGCAACTTTTTCATCAAACTACCGTGGATTAAACTAGCGTATTCATCCGTCGGCTGTTGTCGTGTGACTAACAATCGTATTGCTGACAACGAGACTTGAATGTGGACTGTTTGAAGTCATACAAGCTCGAATACGTGCAGATGATTACCACTCACCTCAAGAGTTATTTGCAGGGACTATTCGTACTATCAAAGACATATGATAAATGTCTGTTTGAACATGTGCAATGGGAATGACGTCCATATTCTCGTCGTGACTGCAACGACGACTGTGGTGGCGTCAGTTATTGATTATGTTGACAATATTAGAATTGAGGAACGTGATTGTCATGTTGACACTCGACTGTGAGAGGTGGGACTGCACACCATATGTACAGACAGTGTAAGTGGGTCTGAATCGACAGCAGGAAACGAGAACACGCGAGTTATGCTATCATGAATATATATAACGTGATTCCAGATACCAGAGTGCATGTCTGTCTGAATGTTTGGGCCAAAAAACGATGGAGAGAGAACGCTGTCTGTTGTTCATTGGGTTTTGTTTTAGTCATCCAATTAACTCTCGAGGTGTTTCACGCACCATACGCGATCTCTTTATTGAGCAGGATCTTATCGTCGAGTTTTCGAAAAAGATGTGTGGGTGTGGTTACAAGCGAGTGCATTGATGACGCGATCGAATCTCGACCTGAAGCGTACCATGGTAACTAGTTAAGTCTGTTGATCGTGCTGCTGTCTCACAATTATTTTACTAGTGCAACATTATCCACATTAGTCGCAGGATCTCTGTTTTTATAAAGCTTATTTCGGACAATTTTAACTCTAGATTTCCCCATTTTGTCCTTCGTTATCTCCGATATTCCGTTTACGCCGCTCGTTTAATTTAAACCATCACGCGGTCGGGTTCTAGAATACGCACTTATTAATGGTCTGGGATAATCGTTTGGGACGAATAGCCGATGGAGGTATTCTACTTCTCATTTTGTATTTCGGGCATATTGCACTGGGTGGTTGGCCTACGAAATAGGATGTGCACACTACTCTGTGCACGATTCCATGAATGCTGCTTTCCCTACTGATATATTTTCTTCTGGAATTGTAGATACGTTCGTGTACGAAATTTTATTTGGTTCACGATGACAGCTGTAGACACCTTGGTGTGTTCGTATTATTGCACATTGTCCCGCAGCATGTCAGCCAGTACGTCTACCGCCAGTTCTTTCGGAATGCAGTTGAACGGCGAACGAACATTGAACAACACTATGACTTCCTCTAAATCCAGGTGTCATTACATCCTTAAGGAGGTCAGGGCAATAGGTGTATATGAGATGCTGTGTTGGAGTACTGGTTGAATTCGCTTGCAGGGGAATCCAGCCAGTCTATTGATTGGGCTCCCTTGTTTAAAATGTTCGATCCCAAAGGTGTATCATGTTTGTGAATTTTAAACAACCCGTATGAACGCAGAATGGGACCTTCGGTAGGTTTAAACGTCTTGAGGGCGTGGTCCTTAATGTTTTTTGAGATCTGATCGGGATATATGTGTGCCATGAAAATTAAACAAAAATGTAACATCCTGTTTGTGTTTATCGCCAAGTTTTTCGCTTTCGCAACATTGTTTATGAGACTTTGTTATAAACCTCCATGAATGTGAAATGAAATATTGAATTGCATTCGGCATGGTGACTTTTAGATGTATACATTATTGTTGCGTCAAACTTGCCTGTTACGTTTTCCAGTTTGAACGTTCTTCTAATGGGCAGCCCACTGTCATCAAGACTGAGATGATCCCGGCATCAAATTCAGGTGTCTCAGTGATACATAAGGTTCCTACTCTTCTGAATCAACCAACAGAATATGACTTCTCAAATGGAAGGCTACCACAACCCGTCAAGTCCAGTTCGATCTCTGCGGCAACTCCGATATCCCAACCAGATATTTCATCCAAATCTCCGGTGCAGACTTCCAAACACAATGTCTCTGGTAGGTTTGCTTGGCCGCAAGTCACTATCAGTGAGTCGTTGAGCACTTCGATGCTTGTGAGCACTTCTGTCACCAGTTTGGCGCCTAGTCAGGCTGGCACCTACATTATTGAAACAGATGATCTGTTGTCGAACGGAAATGCACCGCTCAGTACAGGCGGACTGGAACCAGATTCATTAACCCCGCGTGGCAGCTTGAACGATTTAGTCGAAATCCGCGAAACATCACAAACCGCTGAGGGTGACGTTGGTCCACAATCTATTCTCTCCACGTCACAACCCTCATGGACGAAGGCTAAACGACCCGATCAGCGCACGGCTTCTTCGGTTCACGCGACTGATCCTCAAAGCCCTATTCTAGTGAGTTGATGTTTGTCATCACCAACGGGGATTTTCCGATTCTTATTTGTACAGTTTCTTACGAAAATTTGCTTCAACTGTAGCAGATGTTTAACGGTTTTGTTTGGTTGGTTTCATGTGAAGTGACTGCACTTAGCTGTGGTCAGTTGATTGGGATTTACTTCCATTCAACCAACTAGATGCTGAGGTTCCTACGAAATCCAGTAATTGGTTTTATTCTGACGAGGACAGTTGTCAGCATTTGCACAGTTTACATCCAAATGAGTTAACTCAACTAGTCCGAACCAGGACTAACGTTTTTTGCAATAGTCTATAAATACATAATCTGATATGAAAATCGCAAGATATTCGCGTCTGTATGACTTGTTGGTTGGATCAGCTGAGGTTTGAATTCCTTCATTCTCTCCAGCTTACGTAGACAGCAACTATCCAGCTTCCGATGGAATTTTTCAATTTTTATAGCCAAGCTTCTTCTAGTCTAATTAATAATCTGCTAGTATTCCGGAACCTTGTTTTACCTTCAGTATAGCATTTAGAGAGTTAACGATTATTCTTTTCGTTCATTTGATTCTACGTTAGTTTCCCTGCAACTGATTTTTATGTAATGATTTTTTGTCAAGTCAGTTAAAAATGCATAACTGTGATAATGCTCATCACTCACTACTACTCATTAACAAAGCTACCTGTTATACAACACTATCAAACACGTCGGTCTGATACGAGGCAACAGCTTTAAACCTTGATTATCTCACTATTTATTACAAATCGGTGTACTCGCTTCATATGCTTATCAGTAGGTGGCAGTTTCAATTTAAAAGATGAAAATAGTGTTTCACAATAAATTATCGGAAGTAAGACACTGTGATACACTTTTATCCTATCATAAGGAATTGTGATTTTGGTTTTAATTCATGTAATTGTTTATGGTTGATGTTTTGATCAGTCTGGAAGCTCGCACACGGCGCAACTCGGGTTGAAACATCTACAAGTCACTAGGCATCGGACTTGGAGATCCAAACCGAGAACAGAAAACAAGAACGCAGATCTTTTAGCCGCCACCCCGACACGAGACCGATGTACACCATCCACTTCAGCCTGGGTCGAAACGTGCCAAGACGATTTCGCAGTAGATCGCACCGAAGCCCCAGGCCTTACTTCTGAAGCACTGGATAACTCAATGCTTGTTAGTGCGTCGGTTACCAGTTTGGCTCCCAGTTGTACTGGAACTTATGTGTTAGACATGGACGAGACTTTGGCTGCGCAAGGCTTCCCTCCGGTGGTGGTAGAGAGTCGGGAAGATCTGCTCTCACCCACTGATAATCATATACTGTCTCTGCCAGCCTTCCAAACGAAGGCTCCCATACAAACATTCGAAGCTTTGACGCCGAGAGCTAGCCCTCTGAATAGCCACTTGTTGTGGGATGTAATTGAAACGGAAGACTGCACCGAAGATGTAGTTCTACTCAAATCGATCGGCCGACCTCCCGACTCACAGACAAACACTCTTCCAAACGAAGGTCAGGCAAAAGAGGCTACCGCAGATGACGAAAGTACGCGAGTCACAGATGAAGGGGAGGAAACCTACAAATCTTTGCCGAATCCCTTTCATGCTCGAGCATCGACTACAATAGACTCCACAGTTGTGGTGAGTACATCTACTTGTTTTCACCATGTGTCTGTCTGTGAGCCGCTTGTTTACGTATGGATTGAATTGGGCGCTCAATTTGTGTTCACTTCCTTGCGTTAGATGGTCTTGTGGATGTAACATCTGCTTGCGTTTTATGCTTTTACTATTGTTGTGACTATTGGGCATCGTTATCGGTCACTGGTGTGTTGTTATCAACTATCCTGATGACCTTATGTGAGTGATGATGGTGGCGTCTACAGGGGTGGAGAGACTAGATTTCTGCACCTTTTGAGATGAGTTCATTGCTCTTATTGTAGCCATACAATCTAGTCGTTAAAAAGTAATAGTTATTGCGGTTCGGAGAGGAGCGTACTACACTGGTTGATCTTCATCTTCCATACCACGGAAATGTTCGCTGTCATACAACTTCCTAGGGTACCTATAGGCTGGACGCTGTTCGATCAATCAAACCTAAACGGGAACGTTCTGGGTAAATGGGTCTGCAGTCTGTGAACTTGGTTAGTGTCGTTATCACTGGGGTATCTCTATCTCTAAATCATTCAACTTGTAGTTTGTAAATGTAGTTCGACCAATTTCTCTAATGTCATATGATTTCACATCCCCAATTTGTTGAATAGATATCTAATCGAGTTTTCAGCAACTGTAATGTCTCTAAATCCTGTCTGAGCTTGATTTTATTTCCTTCGGATTCACCATTCAAACATTTTATCACGACCCTTTCGTTTACTCCACCTGTATCATTGGGACCCTCTGTTTATAGATAAAATAGGGTGTAGCAGAAACGTTTATCTGTATAGTGTTTGAATAACTTTCTTTTAAACGTTTTGGCCGTATTAAGATATTCTTTTCTAGACTAATTTTTGTGCTCTGTAGCACAACAGCATGATAACTCACTGTCTCTTCCTCTAAATTGGTTCACGTCGAAATCTTTTGCAATGGATTTCATCAGAATAATTTACCAGTTTTCGTTATTGTAACTGCTTCTGCGGTTTATGTTGTTCAAGACAGCGCATGGTGTTTGTTACTCACGTCTTTCTCATCTATGTGTGTGCTTGTGTCAGCCACGGTTTGCGCTTTTCATTTATATGTTTCTGACTGGTGTAAACTCATTTGCATGCAAAGCAATCTGAAAGACATCTTGAAAATATGTTGGAATAAATTAGTATCGATTCCATTCGATCTGCTTTCTACTGTCTTAGTGAAAAACGGTAGGACTGGGTTGCGTACACAAGCACACACTAACGCATACCTCCAGCATTGTATCCTACGTAAGTGCTCCAACACGTTGGCTCAGTACTAGCTGTCAACATCCATCAGCTGTATCCAACACACATGAGCTGAAGTGATCGAAACTTCCATCACTTCGACATACATACACCTCGTAAGGTTCAGCATGCTCACGATTCATTCGGTAACTCAATCGGTTAGTTTTTGAACGAATTTTACAAAGATTATGGACATTCTTGTGCTAGTTACTTCCCTCCCTGTCATACTTTGTTGCTGAACTATCTAAATTCGTTTGAATGTTTTTTTTAAATCGTTGATATGGGTACCACCAGCTGTTAAGTATCAGGTTCGTTAATTTGACGAAAGCTACGCCATTCTCCGATCCATTCGATACACATGGTGTCAGTTGTTCTTTTCGTCCCCTTTGATTCTGCTTCAAGTCCCACTTTGGTGAATACAACTAGCCAGGGTTCATATTAGCGTCAATTCTCTAATTAAAAAAAATATCTTTTTTTACTTTTCATAAAACATCAGTATGATTACTGTCACTTTTCCGGTTGCTGTGTGACCGCCTTCTTTGGATCAGGGTTTGATTGCTACGTGGCTCCGATTCACTATTGGTTTTTCCCTTCCGCCATGATTGGAGACAAACGGACCAACAGCAGCTTTACTGGAAAAAAATCGATACTTGTAGCCGCTGATAATTTATTGTATAAAAGTTAATCTTTAATCGTCTTTTTCGCAGATATCTAGATTACTGGATTTTGAAAACGGTCAGCAACATTAGAACCTGGAGAATTCTCCTTGTACCGCATCACTTCGTGAACAATGCAGTTGTCGTGGCACGTGACCGTTTTTTTTTTCACTTCATCTGGTGTAATAAGATTGACCTCGGATATTTGACAGCATTTTATTTAGACGGTAAATTTAGGATGTTTAGATTGTGATTCCTTTATCCTCAGAGGAATTCAAATACGATTTAGTTCCGAATGTGGTAGTCATGAAAATGCCAGTGTATCGGCTTTCCTATAGTTAGCTAGTATAAGCTGCTTTCCACACAGTTGTTCGTATTGTCCTTTGGATCACTCCCCTTTTTAGAGTGAACCTGATAAACCATGTAACTTTGTTGAAGTCCTTACATACTCACTCAACAAGCAGCGTATGATATTCTCTTCTAACAATCGTCAGTTGCATGTCAGTGGTCATTTTGTAAACCTCAATGACATAATGCACTCGATCGCCGTGTTTTTTCACACTGTTTTATCCCTGTTATTGTCATTTCCTCATTTCATAATCACTTGTGACTATGCATAAAGCAGAAAATGGTTTGTTCTAACGAAACCTCTGTGCTGAAAAAAAAATTGTTTCATGGGTTTGTTTCTCGTAACTTGCTTGTCGTTGCATTGTAACTGTTTTCATGCGTAACTTGCAGACGAATCTGTGTTGCACTTTGGTTTAATGTCTCATCTGATCCTGGCGGTTTTTACCATATACTGAATTGTGTCACATCATAGTCGTTTTTATTAGGGTAGAATCTGAAATCAGCAGACATTATCTTCCGTCTGGCTCGTAGCCTCCTGGCTTGCCTTCCATTCGCTTATCACTTCTGTAATCAGCCTTAAGCCGGCCATAACTATGCTTCGCCTTTGACTGGTATTGATAGCAACGGTTACAAAAAACGAGGGAGTTGAAATATGGGGAAAATCAAAATCACATACTAGAGAAGATTTCATAGATGCGGACACACCATTCACCACGTCTCACTGTCATACCAAATCGTGCCTTCAATCTGCGATGCGCATTGTCATGAAATTCCCGATCAAGCAGTTGACACTTGTCAACTTCTGTTAACGGGGCCGGTGCGATCTCCTTCATCATTTATCTATTTTATTGTCCGCTTCTTTGTGTTATCGCTTAATCTCACGAGATGCTCATCAGTGTGTCGATCACTCCATCAAGGACATAATCCAACTGGAACAGATCGGTCGTTTGTGTTGTTTTCAAAATCGATCGTGCATTTAAAGCACAGGTTGATGAGCCACATTATTCTTGTGATCAGCCTACGTAGTGAAGCCTAACTGACAAAGACAACAGTGGTTAAATACAACAAATCCATTTTTCGAAAGATATCAGGATGAGACCAATATAACTTAAGCGATTTCTGTTGATGGTCAACATAGCTAGATCTTGTCAGGTTTATCCATTTGCGTCGGTTAGATTTAACCCAATGATCGTGGTTGCAATTTCCGGCGTGGCTGTATTGGAGAAATTGCGTCTGAACATCTATTTCTTGAGACAACTAGATAAGTTTCTTTTGTTACAATGGATTCACAACCTAACTCAAATGTCACATCTTCGACTTCCTTACGTTTCTTCCCAAGTTAGTTTGTATAGTGTTCTTACGTGGTGGCGCCACAATTTAGAAAATACAGATGAAATCCCAGTCGAGCGATTACATGCTAAACAGACCGCTTTTTAATGATCACTTGTGGGGTGAACTTACGAGTGGAGATTTGTGGGTTTGAACGCACAACTACCGTAATGTCTTTCTCCAAGTCCTCCGTCGTTATGCTTTTTCGGCTGAATGAGCGCTTTCTTCTACACACGAGCCTGAATCAAGAAAGTGCCTTTTAACATTTAACATGGTCGATGCATTGGATTTCCTCCTCTTCGGATGACCACACTTAGACTAGTTAAGCTATCTAGCGTCACCCTGTGCTATTGATTCACATCCTGCCGATGTTCAGGGCTCCCACTTTTAAATTCCTCCGTGTGTCAAAATTGACGGAAGCCATCAGCGGGGGTTGAGCAGAAATTTTCTAGTGTGCCCCGTCTCTCAGGATTCAATCTTTGGTTACTACACCGGATGCCCTAGCCGTATTTTCTTTGGGTCATATCTGAAGTGTCGTACACGATGCCCTGTTCTGTTATGATAACGCGATGCTGTGATTACGTAGATCTCATGTTAGATAATGAAGTCATGGAGGTTGTTGACCAGTTTGTTTACCTGGGAAGCTGTATTAGCGGCGATGGCGGTGCAGGGAATGAAATAGAAGCGCGTATCTCTAAAGCTTCGGCGGTTTTCACTCATTCGGGTACCACTGGCGACACAGAGGTATCTCTGTGAAGATTAAGG